>APFE030692231.1:74793-90894 GCA_000404065.3 Pinus taeda | reverse complement strand
AAACAGTCCACGGCCTATGCCAACGTGGCCACTACAGGCAATTTATTAATAAAAGAATGAAAATTTACATAAGCTTCTCTCATGTACGGTTAACCTACAAATGACCCTCGATGCGCTTTAAATAGAATTCATGGACCAATCGAGTGTCAAGCCACGGATCAAGTGTCAGTAATCCTGAGGAGAGAATGAACCGTCGGATCACTACATATCGTGACCTTTGGATTGTAAGTTACAAATGTACATAGTAAAGAAACACACTTTACCTAACTCTATACTAGACCAAGTTATACTTAACTATTCCTATGTGTCGGAATATCCTAACATACGGAAGCCGTGTGATCCTATGGATCATCATATTAGTGATGGGTATTGGCTCCTCCAGCCACAAACACCCATCGTGTACCAAGCATAGCAGCTGCTCGATTACCACCATTGTGATGGGTGCACGATTGTGATGCAGTACACATAGCAAGTTGAGCAGTCCTTTCTTATCCACACCTCTCATCCACTTCCACGGATCCAATGTAGTTACTCCAGTGGTTTTGTGGAACATGTGGTGCATAAGTTGGTCCATTGCTAGATGAGGAAACCATTCTGTGTCCGCTAAATCCCAGTCTTCTAATTTCAAAAGGGGGACATGCCCCAAGCACAGTCCTTCAAACACAATTTGGTCCAGAAAGATGGGTGTGTGTAAGGTGACCTTACTTTCATCGATGTCTTTGGGCACCTTGGCCTTGCCCCTGCATGGTGGAACATACTCAGGCAGCTTAGTGATGGGGTCAGACCCCTCAATTACAACATCTTCTGTTTCCACCCCAACGTCCTCATCATCCATTAGGATATCCTCAATCTCTTCTTCTTCCGACTCCAAGTTAATCATCTTGCCCTTTTCCTGTGCAGTGGGCTTACCCTTCTCTGGGTGTTTTTTGGAAGTTACGCACACCAGCTGCGATGGGGCGGTCTGCTTGCCCTTCTTATTCTTGGGACCCTCCTTGGTGGAGGTAGGCCTTATTCTAGGTGACCATGGTGACTTTGGTACTTCAGTTGGGATCTCTACAGGCGCAACATCCAGGACAGCTCCTTCTGCTACCATAGCGACCTCCAGAATAGCTCCCTCGACTGTCATTACTTCAACATCCATGGTTGTTGTTCTTAGAGTAATATCATGAGTGATTTTGCAGACAGTTTCTAGAAATTGATTGAACATTGGGAAATCAAGTATCTCTTTGAAAAATGCGCAGTTTATTCATAGCACACAGCACAAATCACAATTTCTCAATATGCAAAGTATTTTTTGTTGGGCAGCCATATGTAATTTATAGGCCATTTTGAATTCAAATCTGACTGTTCCCCCTCAGGCCATCTATCCCAAAACTTTGGTTTGTAACCCCAAAATTGACCCCCAGGGGACCTGTTCCCAACATTAATTCCTCTACAAGACAACAACCTTTCATCTCTCGTATATTGAATTTAGGGTTTGAGTGTATATCTTCAAGAAATGTACAAGGTTTCAAGCCCTGTCATTTTGATTATAAAGAAAAAAAAATCATTGGCTAGAAGTTTCCTTTCATGTGCTCGATATGAGAAATAATGTGAAGGGATGTGTACCCTTGATAGGTTTCAAGGGTTTTCATGTTCATGTTGTGGCCTAGTTTGAGCAGTATCTTCTAGCGAGCTCTCTTATCAATAGAAAATACCTCCTTCCTCATGCCCTTGTTATGAAGGTTAGTATTATTGTTTTTTCACAAGGCATTCTCTCAGGTAATGGTAGATGTTCAAATCATTCTATGAATCATTACTTTTGTGTTGATGCATTTATTCCTCATGTCGATGTGAGTGTGAAAAAAATGGATATTGAGTGTGATTTGATGAAAATTTCTTCCAGGGAATCTTTTTATTTTAGCTTGCTCTCTCTATGCCTTGCATCCTACCCTATTTGTCGAATTTATTATACCAAGAATTGTTTTAAATTCCCTGGACTCCCATTTGGATGGACTAACTTGTAATTAGATATAGGGTAATGATCTCTTGTTTTTGGAATATGAAACTAATGATTTCTAAACCCATATTTCTTTTGATTTTTAATCCTAAGCAGTTGAAGAGGATGATTTTACAATCTGATTATCCATGAAATATCTCCATGTGGTAGCCTCTTATAGACTCTATTATTGAAAATTCCTCCCTAGTATCTCTTACATGATCTTGCTTTCTTGGAAAGGAAAGTATGAATTGGTATTTGTGGGGAACTCCAATCTATTTGTAAGGCCTATATCTATAACCTAAACTATGTTTCTAGTGTGGTCCTGAATATTTCATTGTGTGCTTTCATGGTCCACCTATCAATTGAGATGTGTTGTAGGAGTATGACATGAGGGAAAACCTAAGTTAGGAAATATTTTAGTTTTTATCAAACAAGATACATCCTTAGCTCTTTCCCGTACAATAAGTCAGGATCCATCTTTCTCCCTAGGACAATGAACACCTTAATAAATTATGCTAAATACATGCAAATTAAAATTAATTAAGTAAAGAGTGAGGTGATGCAAGCAACTTTGTAAGGGTACCAAATAGGCCTACTGAAAGTGAAGGAATGCTTGTGATTTCTTGAGTGACTTTGTTGAGATACTAAAACAACTTGGTTGCAGTGGAGCAACACCATAAACTCACTTTAAATTTCTAAATATAATAATCCCTTTGTCATGTTCTATGTATCATTGTGAAAGAGTGACATGTGTGAATTCTTGACGTAGTGTTTAAAGACTAACAAGGCCTAAGTATGGAGACAAATAAACGACATATTTAAAAATGGTCAAGTCAAGTGGTACCCATGGTATTTAATTCAATACTTCCTTTCTTTTAGTTTAAGATTCAAAATAAGGCAGAGATGTTGGATTCTACTACTGATTTGCCTTTTGTTATTGCTGCTACAACAACACCAAAAAACTTTAGCCTATATATCTAAATTTTGGGTTCCCTTGTGCTTTTCTAGGTCTTAACGAGTGTCCATGTGGCTTGAACTAGTCAAAATCCCTTAATAAGTTCACCATCATCGAATCTACATTTGTTGTATGTTCATGAGGCACGTCACTTGTGCTTGCCTATCATACTTCATCCTCATCATTAGGGTTTATGGCATTTGCATTCATTCATTTTGAAAAGGATCTTGCAACATTGTTCCTCCATGTTTGTTTATTCAGGTGAAAAAAAAAAAAAATCCTATACTAATGTGTTCCTTTTGTATGTTTGAGATTTAGATGAAGTTGTAATCACGCTAGGAGGTTTAATACCACTAGGAGCAGTTCATAATGCAAACATATACTATCGTGTCAATAGGGTTATAATATGCATCATGATTCATCTATGGTTCAAGTTTGGCATAGTGTTGCAAGAATCAACCTAGCTTCACCCACACCTTAGTTTACATGCTATAGTGGGATTTACCTTAGGCCTTGAAAAACTTGTATTTTCCACCTTAGTCAAAATTCATAATCACAACTTGTAGTGCTAGTCTATCTTGCCTCTAGAAATTGGATTTGCGACTTACATTGTAAATAACACCTCATTAATCCACAATTTCCAAGTCTAGTTCCTATTCACTTGTTTACGGCCATCTATAGATGTGATTTGTGACCAAGATCATCCTCATTGCATGTGATAATGCCAAGTCACACTTTTAAATGTGACCCCCTTCACATTCTACTATCATCTTTTATATCATTGGTTGGGAATCTAATCAATCAAACCACCCTCCTCATGGTACCTATATCTCCCCAATACACAAATCCTCTTGATCCTCTCTACACCCAACCTTGACATACTCTATCTATTTTTATTGTACCTCTATGCAAACACCTTATTTTCTTCTAAATTTTTAGACTTAACACATGTGGCTTTGAAACCTACACCCACCATTCCTTTGCCAAGGGTTTCTACCATTAATTTACCCATTTTACCATTGTAAATTTAACTCATTTTTATTTTTATTTCCACATCAAATGACCCTGAATGATATTGCATAATTAAATTATAATTTTGTGGCTTGAAGTGGTGTAGATTCATTTTAGAGGAATTATGCTTATTTTTTAGTTTAATTCCTATGATGCATTGATGGAATCAATGTGGAGTCATATCAATACATTTTATTAGTAATTTCAAGACATGTTCCTCTCATTTAATCTTATGATTCACAAGGAAAGAAGTTGCTTCCATAAATGTTAATCATGCATACTTAACATTGCAAAGAATCCCTCTTCCCATAGAAAATCGCCATTCTAAATGACACAGATTCACTGTGATCAAGAGATATGACTAACGAATATAATGAACTTCCTCCCTCTATGAGTAAAAAGTTGCAATATTAGATCTCAGTGACACTAGAGACCAGAATCATGACTAGCAATAAATATATCCACCATTCAAATCGCAAACCACATTTGTAGTTTCTAATGAAGTTAGGAATTTAAACTACAAGTTTTCTCTCCCTCCTTCTTGGATTGTCAGTCACGTTTCTAAGGCTACAATCTGAGAATGTGAATCGTGTGGGTGACTCACACTATTAATAGAATTTGTTACTAAGATTACAGATCAAATATGTGATTGGACTAAATTCCTTCCCCTCTCATGGTCGCAAATCGCATTTACATGTCTTAGTCACACTATATCCTAAATTTGTGACCTGCACTAGATCATCAAAACTCAACTTATACTAGAGATGAAACTTGTGACTTAGACTTTAAATGGGATCTGTGACTTAGATTGGGGATGATATTTGTGATTAGCGTACGAGTTCCTAATCCTTAATTTGTAGATAACACTTTTAATGCACAATGAAACTATAACCTAAAAATGTGACCTGTGCTAAGTATTGGAACTACGACTACTCTAAAATATTCTTCTTCCTCATCACATTATCCCTTATCTTTGCACACCTTCTCACTATCAATTGCATCGAAAGCACTTGATCTTGTATTTAATATACAATTGGGTAAAAACAATGGTTATACCTTTTCATTTTAGCTCAGCCCACTTCACTCTTTGGCATGTTCATACTTCTCATATCAATACTTTTGCTATATAAAAGTGAACAACAATACCTAACTAAAAATATCATGGGAATGATTAAGTGTAGATCTTTCATTGTGCAACTAGAGGTTTCTCAGCAATTCGTACAGTGAGTTCCTTTGGTAGAGAACGGAGGCAAATGTTCAAAAAAATTTAGTAGGTTCATTCTTATCGAAAAAGTCAAATTAAACTTGGGATCAATGAAATATGTCCAAAATCATGGTGTATGTCTCATTGATGGGCCTACACATTGTTTGTGGGAGAAAAATAAAATTGGGTGGATTTCCAGTTAGAACCATGGTATCTTTTATCGATTATCCTTTCGTGTTAACACACTCGGTGATTTTCATGGGATGATTGATGCAATTGATCAAATAAATTATGTGACAAGAATTGATTAGAAAGAAAAGTTTATAGTTGGGGTTGTCTCAGGAGTCACAGCTACTATGTTATGTATTTTCATAGACACTATTATAACTAGATTGATTGTGCTACAAGGTGAAGCTCCTAGTGGTGTGGTTGGATGTTTTCATCATATGGTTCATATTGAAGCCTATTTTTCTCTTTAAAAAGGTCTCATGCCAAGTATTTTTAACATGACCCCAGTAAGTGTAGTCCTTTATGGTGTGTAAGACATTTTGAAAGCAGAATAGGTAGGTTCACCCAAGGTTCAGGAACAATTGAGACAACACATTTGTGTTGAAAGAGGGAGACAAAAAACATTGAAAGTAGATATCAATACTGGAGCAAACAATCGAAATATTAACTAGATAGATTATACTAATCACGATTGTGTTATATGGAGAAATTTTTGGTTCTTATAACATACCCTTTGGAGGTGGTGAAAATACATTTTCAGCTACAACGAACTACATGTCTGATTTTGATAGCAATATTTAATTACATAGTAAGAAAATATGGAGCAGAATGGGTAGAACAATTAAAACTTGATATTCTTTGTTGGAATGCACAAAGAAGTCACACCACTTAAAACCTTTATTGAAAAATTAGAAAGGAATTGACTATGCCAATTAAATTTACAAATTGGAAAAAATTTCAGTAAGCATCTCAATCCAACTATGTTGAATTAGTGAAGGTAAATGATTGTCTTACAAAATATTATATATGGAAAATAACACAATATGAATTGCAGGAAGCAATTATGTCACAACTTGATAGCTACAATGGCCTAATATCAATTTTTTTCATATTGCATGGTTACATTTGCTATGGCTATGATTTCACTGTGACCAGTATTTGTGCAGAGACCGAGCTTCTCACCTACTATGCATATTTGAAAATCTCAATTTTGGTTAACATAGTGCTCCTAGGATTGGAAACCACATGGGCATATGCGATGTCAGGATCATATTTATACAATGCAACATTGTTAAGTTGATGTTCTTGAGGCTTTCAAGTATCAAAATGGGTAAGCCCAAACAAAACCATTCCAGTAAATTCTAGCAGGGTGCAGTTGATTATTTCAAGTAATGAACATCCATGGCTAAAATTGCGAACAAAATCCTAAATATTTACTTAGTTGTACATCACTTGTGGCCCTAGAAATCAAAGGCATAGCCTTATAACTTGGTTGGATGATTGGTTCTATGAAAATAGGAAAAAATATAGTTGATACGTATTATGTAATGGTTGGGGTTAATTGCCACAGGATGGGTCCATATAGTTTCCCAAGGTCTTGTGTCAACTAAGTTGCGGAGGGTTGGTATTGGTATTAAGATTAATCTACTTGATGTGGGTGTAGTAGCAGGCAAAAAAAGGTACAAATAATGAATTTCATGACCCCGTTCATCATCCCATGCAAGTATTCATGACTTTGGAACAACATAAAAAATAAGTACTCTAGGATTTCCAATAACCATCTTTATTTCCCTCGTAACTTCTCTTATATCATAGTGTAAATATTTCTTATCATAATGTCAATAGTTATATAAAGATTGACTGAAACATGTAAAATTCATTAGGAATTATATAGTTATGAGGATGTTCAAGAGTCATGAGGGTATGTGAAATGTTGCCTCATTTCTATAAATACACCCGTATCCCTCATTTACAGGGGAGTTTGAGCTCTTAAGCTAGGTTAGGATTAGAGAGATAAATTTTACTTAAAGAGATAGAAGCATTCAGCTCTTGGCAGATAGTAGGGTGAGCTTTAGTGAGGCTAAGGTTTTTCTTTGAATATGGTATGAGCAACCCTTGTTCCACTACTAGATTTTTATGGACTTGCTTGACTTGGACATTGAATTTGCAGTATCAATAATGAGAAGTTATTCTTTCAGCATTGATTCTCATTCATATCCATAGTGGTTGTATTGGCTATCCGGTACTTCCATTGTTTTTGTATGTGTGCTTTCATTCCAGAAATATGTTTACGAACTAATTCATAGTTGTTTCACTTGTGTTTTCTTTCGAATCTCTGCTCATTTATTCCACGTTAATGCTAGTAACTTATTACGAACTATTTTGTAGTTAAACTCCAACACTCTCTTAATTGTATGTCTTAGATCATTTTAGCTAATTGAATTCTATTTGAGATGTATTTCTTCTTATTATTTTATTTCATTATTCTTGTACATCACTTTGTGAGTTTTCAATCATGCGTTAACCTCGTCCCCATTTTTTGGGCATTTCGTTCTTTCCCTCACTCTAACACCTCTACATTTACCATCTAGGAGTAAAACATACATAGTGGAAGTTGGGCGAACATACCGGATGAGGCTCCTATCCTAAACGATCTAAGGTTTGATTAGGACTTCACACCCAAGAGACCCCCTAATTGTTGTCGAGAAATTTTTCCCCATCAATAGGTTCTATGGTCGAATCTCAAATCTTGGGACCACCATATGACTATATATTGCATGTGATAATGGTCTAGAAAAAGGAAATGAGAAGTCGAAGACATAATGAATTGACATGGTATGGATTGAAGTTTTGTATACATTGAGCTGGTATGTTCTTCTGTATGTTTTGTTTCAAATACAGAAGCACAAAAATATATGAGTCCTGAGATTGTCTAAAGTTTTACAACGATGGATTATTGGATATGGTTCAAATAGTTCATTGACATAGCCTTGGTTTGAATGATGACCAAGGTGAATTTTTTTTCCATAAGAAATCATAACCATACTTCAATGAAACCTTGTGATGCATTGTTACGGATTTTAAAGTTATATATGGTGTTGTGACCTATATTAATATGGTTGAGTTTATTATTAATGAACGTGAAGTATTTTTATCATATTTGGCGTAATTGGCATGATTTCAAGTCAATAAAGTTCTTATTCAATGTGGTTGATACTGGTGATTTGATGAACGCCCTATTTTGATCCAATGTGATTCATCGTTGTTGGTTGGAGAAACCACGTAATCAAAGACCATACTGACTAGTTGAGTTGGTATGCCATGTAAGTGGCATGTTGGCATGGTCACCATAATTGATTATGATTTTGGCACATTCACTTGGCTATCATGAATGGCATAAGGACTATCCACGAGAGTGGTCCACATCCTTGGATCCATTGGAGTTATAACATACACAATAATATGAATTCATGAGGATGACATAACAAGTCCCAATGTGTACCAGATTTGTTTATGGTCAATGATTTTAATTTGAGGTCATATGTTCAATTCGTGATCAGGTCAAAAGGTTTGGACTATTTTGTATTTAATTTTATTTTGCTACTAAAGAATTTAGTTTTGTCTAATTCTTAAGCAACCAACTATGTACATTTTATCATGCTAGCACCAAAAAAGACTCATTTTATAGAAGTGTGCCCATAAAGAGGCAAATTGTAGAACATTTAATTTAATATATAGTATTGGATGGTTTTCATGAGTTTCTTAGATCAATATTGGTCCAATTTGAAATTCAAAGGAAGCATGATGACCAAGGTGTAATGGTGGATGCTTCTGGAGGCTTGGAGAGTCTTTTTGAAAAATATTTCATTATCAAAATATCTATTGTATGTTTTGAAGGTCTATGAGTAGGTTGTAGTATTTTTGGATATGCGATGAAAACAGGCTTCAAGAAGAGGTTTGAGTGACCAAATTGATGAATTAGTTGAAATAAAGTGTGGAAAACAACATGAAAACTAGTAGTAGTGTTTTATATGATAGATTTTTAGTAGTGATTGACATTAGATTGTAGTGACAATGGTTGCAGGTGTTTTAGTGATAGTGATTTCATATTATGAATTTTTTTTAGTGATATAGGTTGAGAGTGATCGCAGGTTTTGGTTGCATATATTGGCTCTACCTATGATTTAGTGACTATAAATGATGACATTGGATCTAGTTTGAAAATTATATGAAATAGAAGTCCACAAGGAGTTGAAGAAGGAGGTGATTTATTCCACTGAGGTTGGAGCCTTCTCATCATCAAGTTTTGTGCCTCAAACAGATTGTATACTACAATTTGTAGTTGCTTGCATTCTTTTGAGGTTGGTACCTCAATTAGGTTATAGCCTACAGCAAGTGGAAGCTTGCATATCTTGGGGGTGGTTGTCTCAAATAGGTTGTAGCTTGCAAATATATGTAATGAATTGAAGATAAAGAAGAAAAATATATGTGGTTTTCTCCCATATGGGTTCGCACGTAAAATATCAGGTCTCTTATGATGTGATGCCTTCTTGATATGTTATTGATACAATGGCATCTTGATGATACATTTTTCTAGTTTATGATATGATGCTTATGGTTATGATTCATTATTATATGATTGTGTTATTATGAAAAGTTGTGAATTAGTAAAATTGATCTCACATTGATTCAATCCCCTTATCAGTGTGGCCTTTGGTCCAACAAGTGCTATTAGAGTAGGTCAACTTCAAGAACAATTAATTGTTGGAAGATGGATCCAAGGAATCTTGGCAACATTCACTAATGCAACATCTGTTATGCTCCTAGAATTTGAGTTGGAGGAGGCTAAAAGAAAAAATGAAATGTTGACAAAGAAACTTAATGAAGTTAAGAAACAATTGGGGGAAATAGAAAATCAACTAGAAGACAAGAGTGGCATGTTTTCCCATCTCAAGGAAGATGTAGATGAAACATGACAATCAACTAACGAAATTTAGGAAGATGTTCAAACCAAAATAAGTAGCGAAAGGAAATCCTATAGATATTGCATATTCTTTTATGGTTTTTTTTCTATTCTATGCATTCATTCATAAGGAAGTTTATTGTAATTAAGGGAGAAATTATTTACAAAGTCATATTGAATGCTTTCTATGTCATAAATTTGGACACAAGGATAGGGATTGTAAACTAAATCAAAGAAGGGAAAGGAGTTCCTTCAAAGTATGGAAAAAGAAGGAAGACAAGTGTGGTCTCATATTATATACCCAAAAGCAAGAGAACAAATGATATATCAATAGTGGTTGCTCAAGGCACATGATGGGGTATCAAAGTAAGTTTATTAACATCGGGGAAATAGATGGAGGTAAAGTGAATTTTGGAAACATGCATCTACTTATACTAAGGGAAAAGGAACACTCAGCATTGACAATAGAATAACCAAAGCTCGAGATGTGTTGTATATAGAAAAGTTGAAGTATAATTTCTTGAGGATCAATCAAATGTGTGATCAAGGCTTTGATATAATATTCAACTCCAAAATATGTGAAATAACGAATGTGAATACTGGTAAGTTGGTAGAAAGAGCTATGGGAATAGATGGAAACATATATATACTATATCAATCAAACATTGAAAAATATTTTGTTGGAAAAATGGATGAAAGCCCATTATGGCATAAAATATTAGGACATATCAGTTTCATCGACCCGTTGAAACTCACAAGAACACAAGCTATCAGATATATTCCTAGGATTTATAAACCTCAAAATGAATTTTACAAAGCATTTCAACTTTGGAAGAAAAATATATTCTTCTTTGAAGAAAAAGAGTATTCAACATCTCGACCAATGGAAATTATTCACACAGATCTATGCGGACCAGTTAAAAGGTGAGAGATATTTTATGTTGTTTGTTGATGATTTTATAAGAATAACATGGTTAGATTTCTTAAACATATATATGAAGCCTTTGAAAAATTTAAGAATTTCAAGGCTCTTGTAGAAAATGAAAAGGACTTGAAGATTAAATGCTTAAGGACAGATAGAGGAGGAGAATTTACCTCCCACGAATTCAATCAATTCTACAAACATCATGGCATTAAAAGACACTTCATTACCAAAAGGAAACCTTAGCAAATTGGTATGGATGAAAGAAAAAATAGAATAGTTCAAGATATGGCAAGAAATATTCCTTTTTAAAACTCAACTTCCAGATCAACTCTAGGGAGAAGCAATAAATACAGGTGTGTATACTTTTAATACTTTGAATAGGGCTCTATTCAAAACTAAAATATTTAAAACCCTTTATGAGCTATGGAAATGAATACCAACCACTGTTAAACATTTCAAATTATTTGGAAGAAAGTGTTATATAAAGGTGAACGAAGAAAAATTTGGGAAATTTGAAGCCAGGGTCTATGAAGGTATCTTTCTAGGATAGGACTATCGAAGCAAGGGTTATGGATGTTATAACAAAATAACATGAGAATTTATTAAGAATATTGATGTGAAATTAGATGAATCATTTCTACATAATGAAGTTCTCCCATAAGCTCAGCTTAACCCTGATATCTTTCCAGAATCCCCATCGAAAGAACAAGAAGATGAATAATTTGAAGAAGTTTAGAGAGACCAGCATGAGCCTATGCACACAAAGAATCCATCTAAGTATGTATAGAAAAAGCATCTAGTTGATCATATTTTGGAAACAAAAATGTAGGTGTACAAACCAAGAAAAACTTGTAGGTGCATCATCTCAAGAGAACATAGCAATTTTGTCACTCATGGAACCACATATTTCTTCTCAAGCTGGAAAGGATGAGTATTGGGTCAAACCCATGGATGAAGAATTGAACTAGATAGAAATCAGACCTAGGAATATGTCCTTATACCAAATGGAAAAAATGTAATTGGAACCAAATGAGAAACAAATTTGATGAAAATGGGAAAGTGGTAAGAAATAAAGAAAGACTTGTCTACAAAGGCTATGCATAGGTAGAAGACATTTATTTCGATGAAACATTTTCTCCTATGGCTCATCTATAGGCCATCAGAATGTTATTAGATTTTATGTGTTTTAAAGGGTTCAAAGTATATCAAATGGATGTAGAGTCAGCATTCCTAAATGGAGAACTCAAGGAATAATTCTATGTAGAACAAGTAGAATGATTTCAATCAACCGAGGACAAAGATTGTGTATGTAAACTAAAGAAGGCATTGTATGGTCTAAAGCAGCCTCCTAGGGCATGGTACTCTAGAATGGATAATTATCTTCATTAACAAGGTTTCAACAGAGGCTTGATTGATAGTAATCTCTACATTAAGATTGAAGAAGCTAACATTATGATCATTGTTATCTATGTGGCTGATATCATTTTTGGTAGTGATGATGATTCCATAAGCATAAATTTGGCGAATAGTACAAAGAAAGAATTCAAAATGTCCTAATTGGGTGAATTATATTTTTTTCCTTAGGCTACAATTCAATTAATCCAAGTCAGACATATTCATATCGTAATCCAAATATTTTAAAGAAATATTGAAGAACTATGGAATGCAAACTTGTGCCCCAGTAAGCACTCCTATGGCTACAGGTTGTAAACTTAGAAAAACGATGAATCCCTTAAAGTACATCAAACTATTATAGATCAATGATCTAAAGCCTTCTCTATTTGATAGAATTAATACCTGATATTATGTAGGATGTGGAATTGGTATGCATATTTCATTCATCCCCTAAACAATCTCATGTAAATGTGGTTAAAAGGATATTTAGATACTTACAAGGCACTACAAATTATGGCTTATGGCATCCTAGAGGAACAAATATTACTCTTAAATCTTACACTAATGTAGACTAGGCTAGAAGCATGGATGACAAGAAAATTACTGGTGGAGGAACATTATTTCGTTGAAAATGTTTGGTTTCTTACCTTAGAAAAAGACAATCTTTTGTCTCTCTATACACCACTAAAGCATAATACATTTTCATAGTTGCATGTTGTACTTAGGTGTTATGGATGAAGAAAAGCTTGAAGGATCTTTATGAACATAATGGTTAGAATGTTAATATCATGTTCAATCATACCAGTGCAATTAATATCTTGAAAATTATTGTCATGTACTAAAAAACAAAGCATATCCCAATCAAATATCATTATTCCTTGCAAGAACAAGTTGCAAAGAATTTAACCACACTGGAATGTATTCCAACTAAGGAATAAAATGTTGATATCTTTACCAAACACTATCAAGGGAAAGTTTCAAATATCTTAGACCAAATATGGGAGTGATCTCTTCCACACTAGAAGAGTTATCTCATTATCATTACAAAGAGTTACAAAATGCTTCTTCAAGGCCATTTATTTTCTGAATCAAAAACTTGAAGAAGAACTCCATATATGAGGGCAAAATCTGGACTATGAAATTTACTTTGATTAGCATGACTTGATGATGATATATTGGATGTAAAGAAAGGAACAAGAATCAAAGATTAAAGAGATGACATGTACTTATTGATGAAGGAGCATGGTCTCAGGGAGAGACATTAAAAGTATAGTATTGGAAGCATGGTTTCAGGGGAAGACTCTATTAGAATGGAATCATAGTAGAAAAAAGGTGGCATGGTCCAATCACTTTCATAGTATCATTCAAGAATAGGTTATGGAGTTTTGATAGATACTTATTGTTATGCAGGATTTATGTCCGCAAATAGAAATATCTCCCCCTGGTTTGGTGGCTAACCTAGAACAACAAAATGACAAAGGAACCACTATTTTCCTTAAAGTAAGCATATGGGGGGAAGAAACCTACCTGGAATCATTCGTATGTTTCTCTCCTTCTTTGTCTTGAATTCTCCAATCCTACCTCTAGCTGCCAAAATTAGAACATACACATCCAGACAACAGAAGCCAAGAAACTACAAGATCTATGTAGCATCATCTATCTACTTTATTCAACATATCGAGATGGTACTAAAATATATGAAATAACTATGAAATAATGACATCACATATAGGAAAACAAAAGAACTCTTTGTATTGATATAAATGGAGTGAGTTACAACCATAAATAGGTGTCAAACTTGTAGAAGAGCTCCTCCAAGTTGTTGACTTTTCCTTCCTTTGTAACAGAGTGCACCTCCAATCACCCTAAATTCATGAAAGAATCACTCTCACAATAATAGCATAACAATTGAATCATTCTCCAAAATCCAACCTCTTGCATATGGAAGGTTGTAAATATATAGAGGAGTGGGTTAAGTTGGGAGTTCTTATCCTTTTACCAAGCTTTGGATTGAGATCCACTCTCGATGGGACGATGAGATCTAAGGATAAGGGATGGAAACTCCAAGGTAGGATAGGATATGATTAGAGTGTTTCACCTGAGGTAAATGCTTACAAAAAATCTTAGAAGCTTCTGGAAATGGAGCCTTTGGGATTCTCTCTCTTTTTCCCAACTTTCTAGAACCAATGCAAGTGAAAGGAGAGCAACATGTAGGTCATCAACATAGGCCACAGTGGAGCAATCTCTAGGTGAACATTGTCCAACAAGAGGCCAGGGTTTGTTGGTCCTAAAAATGGATCAGATGATGCAGTTTAAGACAGAAACTCTGGGGAATGAGAGAGTCATGCATAGGGATTTGTGAAATGATGATGTAAAGGGGGAATAGGATGTGAATGATCCCATTAAGAGGTTGATTGATCAGATGAGACAAAATATCCTATAATAGAGTGCCCCTTAAAGTGAAAATTCCGAGATAATGGTTGATGACTGAAGTGATTTACCTTGTGACAAGTGAGGATAAAAAACAATTGGTGAGACTGTCTCCTGTTACAGTACATTTACATTATGATATCTCTTTAGTTGAGGGAGGCATACCCATACTTAGCACATAAGCTAACATTACATGTATAATGATAAAAAATACATGTCCATTGATGACTGATGGTGGACCCATGACTGGATGACTCTTAGTATGATCATGGCATTTATACATAGTGATCTTTGTATAACTATGAAATCATAGCCTGGATGGTGGAAACTAGATCCAGCATCTTCTATCTTGTTCACACGATCTGTTATCACTCTGATAATTATTTTGAAGTAAGAAGAAAGAAAAACCAAAGGTAACCACAAACCAATTTTGGAGATTGGGACCTAGCCTTCCTGATGCTCAGAGAGGGCTCTCTCTTTAAGATTTCACTTTCTTTTAGTTAAGATTATTTTAGGCTAGTTATTGCTTGCACTTGGGTTTTGTTTTGAAAATTTGGTGGTGGGATCACTTTACTTAGATGGACAGAGGATTGTCTTATACCATTGGGCTATGGAGTAGGATGTCTCACAAACAAGACTAGATTTAGTTCTAAAAATAGTTTCTACAGAGCAAGGTAGATAAGTTACTACAGATCTCAGAGGCTAAATGGTGAATGGCTTCAAATTGGATCTTGGGAGAAATTAAGGGTTTACTAGGCCGTACTTTGGAAGGAATAAATGAAGTCAACCAAGATGGGAGAGAAATTAAGGATTCTCAGTTCTGAGTATCAGAATAAAACATGTAAATAAATTATTGTGCAAAACAGAGTGTAATTAAACAAATTATGTACGATATTTCCAGTTAATTCATTTAGATTTTAGGACACACTTAAGATTATGAAAACAAAAAAGAAGGGTAGCACAATAGCACAAAGAAGTACTTGTTATGAAACCAGCTCACAAAAAGATAGAAAAGATGGATCAAAGCCTTAGAATTCAGCCTCTTCGAGGGGGCAACCTCCTTTACATTACACAAATGAACAATTCTTTGATGATTCAATTAAAAAAACCTCCTTTCTATATATAGGAGTCTAAGGAGTCACAATATAACCCCGACCTAACAATAATAATATAAAGGCACAAAAATAACAATAGAGGGATTCTATGGGGCATAGTAATAACAATATGG
>APFE030692231.1:34391-65874 GCA_000404065.3 Pinus taeda | reverse complement strand
TTGAGACTTATCAATTGGCTAAAAAAAGTGTTGCTTTTTGTATCCTCATAATGGGCTGTCAATTCTTCCGTAAAAATTCCCCAAGTGATGATTTGTTTACGAGAACAGATCCATTAATACCATACAAACTAATTTGGTTCCAAATATAAAGTTGCAATACGTACCCTTTGTGTATTTTTCACATTATTGAGATCGAAAAATTGCTCCATCTGTAATATCCATGTTGCAGGATCCTTACCATCAAACCTCCTCATATCCATTTTTGGAATATGGTGGGTCTTCGATCCAACATTAGAGTCTATGAAATCATGATTAACATTCCTTTTGTTTGCATCATGAGTTTCCTTTACTACCCTTTCACCATTAGTAAGTATTTCTTGTAGAAAATTTGTCAAATTTGTCTTCAAATCATCAATCTTAGATTCCACGCCCTTTATCTTAGATTCCACGCCATTTATCTTAGCTTCTGTTTTCTTTTGTGAGAGTGAAATTTGTTGCACTTGGTCTTGTAATTTTGATATATCATGTAGAATTTCTTCCTCTTCTTCATGAGTCATGCCAGAGCTTTCAGGTTGCTTACTAGGTGTTTGCATTTTCTTTCCTCGGCGCATCAGTTACTGATAATAATGCTCTACTATGCCCTTTGAATTCCTTCAAAATAATTTTTCAAACCAAGCTTAAGCAAAACTTTAAAAAAATCTACACACCTTTTTTCACTTTGTAGGACCTCAATATTGCCTCTAATGTATCTCCGTAATTTCAGATCATCCAGATCTGAAATTGTGATCTATAGTAGCCCTTTGTGTCCTCTTTCGAATGCCACCAGTTTGATCCCAATTGGATTCTCCAAGGAAGAGTTATGCCAAATCTCCCACAATGACCTGATTATAGACAAGTTCAGAAGAGTGAACTTGTATGATGTGCCACATGTCCTTGTTTCGACCTTCGGCTCTAAAAAATATATACAAGAAACTACAGTTCGTCCACTTTTAGTACCTTCTTACGAAATTTCAATACGATGCTTAGAGAAAGTTATGACAATTTTCCCCAGGTCACCTGTTTGGAATGTAATTCAGGAGTCTACAAAAAGACCAACTTCCTCAGATCATATCTCAGCAAATGTAGCGCAAAAATCTCTGAAATTCAGATCTAAGGTTCAGTGTGATTTTGTCTCAAATGGGTTTTTTTTTTTCTTCTGAAACGTTGCATAAAAAATGTTATAGCAAAAATTCCACGATGACCTATTTGGAGCAGTGAAACCCTTGAATCCAAAGCTCTAATACCAAATGTTATGAAACCAGCTCATAAAAAGACAGAAAAGATAGATCAACGCCTTAGAATTCAGCCTCTTCAAGGGGGAAACCTCCTTTACATTACATAAATGAAAAATTCTTTAATGATTCAAATGACAAAACCTCATTTCTACATATAGGAGTCTAAGGAGTCACAATATAACCCAGTCGACCTAACAATAATAACATAGAGACACAAAAATAACAATAGAGGGATTCTATGGGGCACAGTAATAACAATATGGGGACAATAGGGGCACAACAATATTAATAAGGGATACAACTACAATAGTAATGGGGTAATCACTAGTATTATAGAGACCTAATAGTACTTCACTGCAAATGACACATCTCATTAATCATGTAGTGAAATGCTTCTATTACTTGCTCCACTCTGTTGACTTGAAAATAGTACAATCACCCTTAGGTTCAAGATCACAATAACTCTACAAATATAAAATAATCCACCCTAATACTTTGAATTTTGAAGTATTTATACAAAAAAATTATTACAAAATATCTCAAACTAATTTGAGAATTAATCTAGGAGAGGAAAATATCTTCTTGCAAGAAGATAGAGACAACTATTGAATTGTTTCATGTTGTCCATGTTATTTTGGTTCTGATGGTTGTTCTGCTTTGATTTTTAGCACTTTATGTTGGAAGGTTGTTTGGCTTTCATGCTCGATAGTTTATTTCACTTCATCTTTCATCTGATACTCTTTCACTTGATACACTTTGACTGTGCTGGCCTGTCTTCATCCTTTTACCCCGCTCATTTACTTTTTACTGTACACTTATAATTTATAGTTTATAATTTATTGTGCTTTTACTATAGTAAATCATTCATTTTTTGCCATGTTTCTTCATCTAGTAACTAGATTTTGAGCATTTTCCTATATATATCATCATCCTCTGTATATTTGGGAAAATTAGGCTTATTAATAAATAAGTTTTTCACCTCATGCTGGAGGTAAAACAATTTTTCAAAAGTGTGGTATAATACTCTTCCAGTTGGGATACCACTCATTGATGAGGTATTTTTGCCTGTTCTTTGGCTACTTCCCTAATCTTCTTATTGTAGTCCTCCTATGTCATCAATTTATCATTTATGACAAAGGGACTAGGTAGTCCCTTTTCTCTCAAAAGCTCAAACTGGGTCATAAACCTGTCAACAACTAGTTGCATGTTTTGACACTTATCTTCTAAATTTAACATTAAATTTCTCTTGGCTAGGACCCACTTGACTTCCAAAATGGTACTTTTCCTGTCAGGTATCTCAAGTTCTTCTAGCTCATATTTGTTCCTGGAGTTGAGGAATTGAATAATTCTCATTGCTTCCTCTGGCATTTCTCCAAGCTCTTCTTTGACATTCTGCATGGCTTTTATAGCCTATTTGATTAAGTCTATCTGCTCAAAAATGACCTGGACAAGATGGAAAAATAGCATTGACAAAGTCAATGATATTGGCCCATAATAATTCCTTGGCATTTCCCAAAGGATCACTCAATGTTAGCTCTTTCTCAAAACTTTTCACTCTCTCATTCATTCTCGTAGCATTTTGTTGTTCTTCCTTATGCATGAGCTAGGCTAACCTGCAATCTGTCTCTAGGCTGGTAATTTTCTCTTTTAACTTATTCATTTCACTGGTCTAAATGGACATTTCTTCCAATGCCTTGAATAGCATGTTTGTTTCATCACCTATGGTACCTGTTGTTGTTGATGACGTTGTTGATGTAGTAATTGTTATTCCTAGTAGTGTAGTGGCCATTGGACCAGTGGGAGCTAATGCTTCTACCAATGTGGAATGCACAGTTGTGGTCATTGTAGGAATGATAGTTGGAGGAGCATTGTCTAGACTAGCTTGTTTGAGCAGGATCAAGCTATCTAGTTCATTTTCCATTTCTTTCAACTGGTCATTGAGTTGCACCACCAAGCCCATCATCTCTTCATGATTTGTCTAGCTTTCTAGGACTTCTTTCATTTGAGGGTGTTGTGACTAGGGCAACTTGAGATGTTTCTTAAGGGTTGCAATATATTCATTTTTCTTCTTAATTAACTATTTAGCAACCTTGATTTCCTTTGGGTCATGGCCCAGCTCAATGATCATGACTTCTAAGTATTTGATCCTTGTGTCTTTGGCACTGGAAGATGCTTTTTCTAGTTTGTACTGGGTTGTCACATTGTCTAATGATTCCCTAAGCTTGAATGCTACCATTTCTTTTGTTGTGAGGGTGGAGTAGATCATCTCTCCAGCCCGCTTTTGAAATTCTATAGTAGGTTGTAAGAAAGACACTTGCATTTTACCTTATTTGATGTCAAAGGCTGACATCAATCTACTCTGGTTTGGTGGTGTCATCTACATGTACTTGGCATAAGTGTTTGCCTTAAGCTTTTCATTCCTCATTTTAATCTCCTTGAATCTTTCCTTGATATCTACTTCCTTGTCAACTGGCCTGACAAAAGAAGACACCTCCACACTTTTCTGTCTTTGTATAATCTAGGTGTTTGAAGAGGAAGGTTGATGTGTTTACGTTGATGTAGCAATGTCAATTTCTTGTCTACTCCTTTGCGCTATTGCATTAGTTTCAATCATTTTTGTTGATGTAATGTTTTCCTCCTGTTCAGACACTAGAGTCGATTTGGGCCTTTTGTTCAGTTGAAACTACTAATCAGTGGTCTCCATAGTAGATCTTGATGCTTCCTCCATGTTTCTTTTTGGATTCTTCTCCTTTGTGATAGGAATTTGAACGATGGGAGGGATATTCATTGGTCCTTCCAACTCTGGGACCTGTAAGAAAGAGCTTTGGTCAAATTGTTTCTCCAGGTCAATCATGGTGTTCTCCACGTCCACCATTGTGTTCTCCATATCTATCAATGTGTTCTCTACCCATTCTGACTTATTAGCATATTGTTCTATGTCAGGACTTGGGTAGTGGATGTAAGGCCCCAGCTTGACCTTTTTTCTGTGCTTGTTTATAACCCCATGAGGGTCATAATTCCAAATGAATCTATTCTTGAATTTCAATTGTTGGAGTATCTTATCAGCTTTAGGCCCAGCCTCTCTGGTGTTGCAGATGAAAGAGCCCATTTGGTTTTTCATCTTAAACTATGTTTTCTTCCTAGCAGTTAGGAAGTTGACGTCATCCACACCTATCATTTGCCTGAAGTATTCCAGGGAAAATATTCTCATTGGGAGATACTTAGAAAAGTTTTAGGGGGGTAAGTCACAGGCATAGATCCTAATTTTAGTATGATTCTAGTAGAGGTACCAGTCTCCTACTCTGCTATTATTTTCTAGTTGCAGTACTCTCTTGATCTCAGTATTGATTCTAGGTTGAGTGCTAGAAGTCAGCATGTTCATGACAGGCTGCACAAAACAATATATGAAGTCTTTGTATGTAAGAATCTTGACTAAGAAATTATAAGTTTGATAATACAGGAACATATGAAACAGCACTGAAGTTTATTTTAAGAATCTTTCAGTGAGCAATATAGTGAACTATTAAGGCATTTTGTCTGCAATGAACTGGTCATAATCATACAAAATGGCAGGAGGCTGGCCTGGAGTGAATATGGACAAGAAGGCCATGATTATTTCATTCACAAACTTGTCTGATGTGAATCCTAGTATGCTTGAGATCATGGTGATTATTCTCTTGCCAGTCTCTAAAAAAACAGCAAAAACATAGGGTGGAATGTCTTTAGGAGTATGGTGCTCCTCAATGATGAAATTTTGAAATATTTGTTTGATCTTAGCTGGGTCCAATGTGGTGTACATGTCCAACAGGTGTGCTATGGACAAAGGAGTAAAATTGTGGTTGGTTTGGATTTGAAGTATCTGGTTAATAGACTTAGTAGTAATTGAAAACAAGAAGTCCTCGTTTGGGGCAATGATAGCCCTTTTGCTAGGTATGTAACATGCATGGTAGAAATGTACAATGTTTGGGAATGGATGGGCTTCTAGGAATGTATAATTGGGAAAACTTGATTCCCAAAGGTTTGTATCATCGGCATTGTTTAGGAACCTATCCTTGGCCCAGCAATGGATTCTCAGAAGGTTGTTTAGGGTAATTTTGTCATCGATTTGAAAATCCCTGTCTAGTAGGGCCAAATGGTCAATGTCTAAATGAGGCGTTGTCACTGGTCTGACATCCAAAGAGGTTGGGGCATCCATTTCTATGATAAAATGTGGAAAATTGGGCTTTATATGGCTTTGGGAGTGAAACGTGAGTAATTGAATAACCAGGGTATGGTACTAGCAGGTTGCAAGTTGGAGTTCTGGTACTTTGGGAATGGTAGACTCTCAATTTAAATTGAAATTAATCAAATTCTTTCAGTTATTTTAAGAATTTAATGTTCTTTCATTAGAGAGGGGACAATTCTAGTTTTATGCTTAAATACCTGGAATTTACAGTTGGAGCTGCAACTGGTTTTCAATTGGGTTTTGCAGAGGCTTTAACAGCTAGGATGGTGTGCATGGTGGTGTCGAAAGGCTCTAATGGTTGAAAGTTGGTCATAGGAGTTCAGAAGGTGCAAGTGCTTTAGAGGTTTAGCAGTGCAATTTGAGTGAAAAGGGTGAAAATGGGGGTTGGAAGGCTTTTAACCAAGAACGGTTGGGAAAATGGCGGGGAAAAATGTTTTATTAACACTGATGGTTTTCACTTTGGTGGGAGGTGGTTTTGGAGGCCATCGCACTGCTTATGAGGGTCAGGTGGTATTTTGCCAGGGAAACACAATCTATGCTAGATGCCGACACATAGGCAAATGGGCCCTGAGAAAAACAGCCCCTATCGCATGCTCTCGAGCCGTTAAAGGTTGGACATCGTGAAAGCACAATATGGGTGTTGGCTGTTAGATCTTGGGGTGGATGATCGGATGGCCATCGTGTTAGAAAGTTGCACGGTCGGGTGATGGAGTAGAGTTTAGTGGGACCCATGGGTTTTAATCACTGTTTAGAGTAATTAAACCATGCTTAATCATAGATTACTTAAACTGGGGATTTTAGGTGTAGCAGCATTATTTTACCTCACTGGGGTGGCGAGTTAAACTAGAGTTTAGTCGGGAAAATGGTTAAGTGGCGGAGTTACTAAGGCAGGGGGTTTTTAGAGTTAGGATAAAGGGTTTAGAGGGGTTTTGGGTAATTATTGAAGTGAAAACATGATTTTAAAAGGGGGAAAGAGGTTTCACACTTATGGGAATGGATTTTAGGAGCAACTGACCAGGGAAATGTGTGAAACTAAGGGGTAGGAGTAAAAATGAGGGGGAAGGGGTTTTCATAAGCCATGAAGGGGTAAAAGGGAAATTAGTGAGTATATAGTGGGGGTGAAATGCAATGAAGGGGGATTTAGGCAAACCAGCTTATGAGCATGCTTTTTTCATTGATAACTACTCCTACACACTTGAAACACATAGTTAAGCATGATAGTAGTGCTTATGCTCCAAATGACTTGTATTTCTGCGACCTTTCTTTACTTACCCTTTTACCTACCCTAACATTCTTTCTTCACTTTGGTCGGTACACTTAAGCTAGCAAACCCTTTTCTTCCCTTTATTCTTTTATGAAACAAACTATCTACTTCTAACCTTATATCTTCCAAGGGCTCAGACTAAACTGATGAGCTCCTTTTATTTCTCTACCTATCTAATGATCTGCCAAGATTAAACTGTTTGGTAAAATTTTTCTCTAACTAAAAACATGAAATTCATAGCATGAAGTAGTCAAGATTAAGAATTTTGACTATCATGGGTTGTGGCATATATGACAAGCTGCACACAACCATTATTTAAGGCATTGATAGTAAAAAGTAGTGGCACTTGGACTTGCACACTTTCATGATCTGTTTTTTGTTTAGGGTTCATGTTTTTTCATTTTTTTATCTCTTCTTGTTTTTCTTGTCCTCCGATATTTCTTTTAGGACATACCCTCTTACATTTTTTAATTTTAATAGGGAAGACATTTGCAGAAAGAAAAGGTATGTACAATATTACAAGAGTTAACCTCAGCCAATTCAAAATTATGAATCCTATCACTATAGGACTCTAACAGTGGCTCCTCATGGGGATGGCATTTTTTTGGTGAAATGTCAAGAACTATGAAGATCAATAGCCTTTGAATTATGACTGTCATTATCTTGTGAATCGTCCTTCTGTGAACTCTGCTTTATTGATACTTATGACCGTAAATCCCTCAAGGCTCAAGGCCTTCTCTCTGGGATTCAACTTCAAAGGATTACCATCCAATCCAATCTACACTCTTCAATGATATGTACAATGATGCAAAGTAAAGTGAACTATTGTGAGTCAGTGGAAAAATAATGCTTCAGCATTCTACCATTAACAAGTCCTCCTGGCAGATTTGATCCATCTATGCTTGTCAAGAAAAATGCATTGTTGCCTCTGTAGCCATAAATGGCATGAGGCCCTTGTCACAAAAAATAAAATTTTCCATGCTTTCCTTTGTCTTCTCTCCTTGAATACCACTTGAGTACTTTATCTTCTATGTAAAAATCATCTGCTTTAGTCTTTCTATCAAAGACTTTCTTGATCTTTTCTTGGATTACCTGTGATTTTACATATATTTCTTCTTTGGTCTGCTGCAGGTGTATGGTCTGATTTATTCTTCTCTGAATATCATTTGGTTCCACTTGTAATTCCTGGATGATCTTCATCACTGGCACTCCCAAGGATGATGGGAGAACTACATCCATCCCATAAACTAGCTGATAGGGTGATGTTCCAATGGAATTCTTAGTAGTCAGTCTATCTGCCCATAAGGCATTGACTAACTTCTTGTTCCATGTCTTTTTGTTAGCTTCCAATAACTTTTTAATAATATTGAACAATCTTTTGTTGGATGACTCTGCTATTCCATTACCTTGAGGGTGATAGGTTGTGGAATGGCCAAGGGTGAATGTGGTACTTGTTATATAAATCTATCATTCTTTTGGATTTAAAGGTAGCTGCATTATCAGTAATGAGCTTCTGGTGACATCCAAATCTTGATAGGATATTACTCTCTAGGAAGGAGGTTATAATAGTTTTGTGGCTTGCCTAGAAGGTATGGCCTCTATCCATTTGGTAAAATAGTTTGTGGCTGTCAGAATCCACTTGTGTCGAGCTGAGGAGGCTGGGTTTATTTCTCCAATGAAGTCTAACCCCCATTATTGAAATTGCATCTCAGTGGAAATTAGTTTAAGAGGCAAGGGTAAAATTTTTCTCTTTCCCTCAAAAATCTCGCATTTATGATAGGAGGTCACATTTTTTTTAACATCCGCAAACAAAGTAGGCCAATAGAAATCATCCCTCAAAATTTTATCAGGAGTATTCTTCCAGTACAAGTGTCCTCCATAATCCCCTGCATTAAACTCTTGTAAAATCTTGTCAGCTTCATCCTTCAATAAAAAGGTTAAAATAATACCACTATTGTCCTTCCAAAACAATGCATTATCTATAACACAATATCTTAATGACTTCATTTTTAAGAATCTAGATTTAGTTCTTGTCAATCTAGGAAGAGCTTGTAAGTTTAGTAATACAAATGTAATATCTGCATACCAAGGTGAATCAGTAAAAGGTTCACTGATCTGTGGAGTCGCCATATCCTCTTGATCATCAAGGGCACTAATAAAGTTGATATCTAAGGCCTGACAGTTCGATTCATCCATGAGTTTGGCTAAACCTTGGCCTTTGATGAGCTTAGTGGGCTTTATCTCTATGCCATATTCCAATATTGTGGCAACCCATTAGCCTCTTTTACCTTCAAGCCCATTTTGAGTCAAAATGTCCTTAACTACAGAGTTTGGAAAATAAGAAATAATGTGAGAGTACAAAATGTACACTCTAAAGTCTTTGATTACCTTAACTAAAGCTAATGCCTATTTTTCCATGATATTGTATTTGAGTGTGGCATCTCTTAAGGATTTACTAAAAAATGCAATTGGTTGTTCATATCCTTCCTTGTTCTTTTTCAACAAGACTGATACAATGGTGTGTTCTGAAGCAAAAGAAAAAATAATAAAATCTTTGTTAAAGTCAGGACTAATCAAGACATGGAGTTTTGGTTAAATATTCCTTAATAGCTTCAAAGGATTGTTTGGCCTCCATTGTCCATTTAATTGTTGAGTCCTTTCTTAGCATGTTATTTAACTCCCTAATTAATTCTGCTAGATTTGAGATGAATCTCCTAAGAAAATTAATCTTGCCTAGAAATGACTGTAGCTATTTAATGTTTTGGTGATGGGAAACGATCAAAATAGCTTCTATTCTAGCAGGGTCTATCCTAATCCCATCTTTAGATATGATGTGTCCTAATAGCTTTCCCTCTTCTTGACCAAAAAGTGTCTTTTTAGGATTCAAAGAAATCCCAAATTTCCTACATTTGATAAATACTTTCCTCAGGTGGTCTAAGTGTTCATTGTCAGATTTAGAGAAGATTGTGATGTCATCCTGATATAATACTAAGAAATCATGGATCTCCTTGGAAAAATCTATATCCATAGCTCTTTGAAATGTGGCACTTGCATTCATTAATACAAAGGGCATCTTCGCATACATGAAGGTACCCCGAGGAGTAGTAAAGGTAGTTTTGGCTTGGTCCTCAGGTTGGACTAAGATCTGGTTATACCCAGAGAATCCATCTAATGATGAAATCCTAGATGAGCCTACTACCCTCTACAATATATGGTCCATTTTTGGTAAGGGGTAGTTTTCTTTTAAAGAGACCTTGTTTAAGTTTCTAAAATCTACACAAAGTCTAATTCCACCTGTCTTTTTCCTAATTGTAACTAAGTTTGAAATCCAATCAGAGTATCTAATGGGGGCTATTATTTGGGCATTAAACATTATTTTAACCTCTTTCTCTATGGAAGGCATAAGAACTAGGTTTATCCTCCTAAGTTTTTTTTTGAAAGGTTTATGATCTTCTTTTAGAGGTATTTTGTGTTGGATTATGTTGGTGTCATAAGATTTTAAGTCTTCATAACTCCATGCGAATACATCATGGAACTCTTTAAACAGATTGATATATTTAACCTTTTCCTCTAGAGGTAAGGCTTTTGATATTTTGATTAGTTTTGGTTTATCCTCAGTCCCTGTGTTAACCTCTTCTATGTTAGCTCTCAGAGGTTCCATATCGGGTTTCCTAGCTACATCATTAGAGTCAAACAAATCTTCCAAAGGTACTAATCCTTTAGGCAAGAAATTATTTTTCAAATTAAGGATCTCAGGACCATCATTCATTATTTCCTCAATCTCTACATTCTCTAAACTATCTATTTCTACTCTAGTAAATTTAGCTAGTTTAGCTACATCGAAAATATTTACATCCAAACTACTTTCTATATTATTGTTTATACAGTTAGTATCTATCTTACAATTCTGAAACTCACCTTCATTGTTCATGAAATCGTAGATCTCAGAATCCTGGGAGAATATCTGCCAATACTTGAGGTTATCTGGTATCATAGGCCTACGTCTGACTTTTGTAGTGTACTGGTGGTTTGGTTGAATTGGAAAGTTACAAGTACTGGCAAAGGTGGTCAGGTTGTGGGCCTGCATGTTTTGTTTTCTAGGAATGGTTGCAAAGTTTGATTCCAAGAGGTCTTTGATCAAGTCTAAAATAGTATCCCTATATTGACCAAGGGTTGTTGATATAGTATTCACCACTGATCTGTTTAATAATCAGCTCTGAGTCTTCCGTGATGGAAACTCTTTTGGCTCCCAATTTCCTAACCAATTGTAACCCTAGAATCAGGGCTTCATATTCGACCATGTTATTGGTACATTTGAATTTCAATCTAAAAGCATGTCCCTCAGCATGATTATTCTCCATATTATGGATCCACACTCCTGCACCAACCCCTAACCTATTTACTAACCCATGAAAGTGTAGATGCCATAGTGATTCATGGGATATGTTGTCACTGTCAGTTGTTCTATATTTTAGGTGTTTGGTTGTGATTTCCTTTTTATCATTTTCTACATTGTATAAGAGGAAAGAGCCCATATCTGAATGCATGGAGTATATGGGAAAGTTTTGTGGATTTTCCTCACTACTAACCATGTATTTCATCAAGGTCTCCCTATATACTTTTCTAGGTTGGCCAAAAATAGATATAGTGGCATAAGACATATCCAACTACAAGGATCCTGGCAGTTTTTCTTCCCATGAGCGAGATAGTAGCATTCCATATTTCGGTGGGATGTCTACAACTACAATGTCCATTAGAATGCTCTTTTCAAGGCACTGGACAAGAGTCACACATAAGTCCTTGATTAGACCAAGGCATTTAACCTATTTGGAGTCAAAAGAAAACAAATTCTTATGGGGCCTAGTAATGGCTAGGCTCAGTCTTTCCATTATTTCCTTAGGCATCAAATTGTGGGATGCCCCTGAGTCCAACATAGCATTATGCAAAATTTTATCATGAATGTTTAGGCTGTTGTAAAAAGGAGGAACTCCCCCTTGCTGATGAATACCATTGGCCTCAACGCCAAACAATAATTTAGGCTGGTCATCATCCAAATTAACATAATCCTCTCCCTCTCCTATGTTTAAAGTCTCGGTTATATGTGACCTATAAGATTCATTATTTACCAGTTTGGTCAAAGGAACTGATATTTTTAATTTTTCTATTTCATTTTTGATGTTGAAAGGGAGTTGAGTTTTGTTCCTTCTTGGTTCTGTGAATCCTCAATATAGTTCTCTTGGAAGGGAAGCCTAATCTATTGGTCTGGTGTATCATTCTTTGCAGCATTAAGGTTCTTCCTAAAATTTGGGTTTCTTATTGGGGGTTGTTTTTGTTGATTCTCCCATTGATTTTTCCTCTCCATGTTCTCTAACTACTCCATTTTTCTTTCTAAACTCTTAGCTAAAACATCTACTTTTCCATATGAAGTGGAATCTTCCTCTTTAAATACAACTTTATTTTCATTCCTCATTCATGCTTTCTTAGCTAATATGTTGGCCTCTACACTAATAGCATTGCTCTACATTTGTTCAAGTGTTTCAAGGTTCCTTTTCCTTAGCTGGTATGACATGTCAGCATCAAAACCATCAGGGAACTTAATTAATGTTAGGTCAGGTGGAGGCTTAATGTTGGTTGGAATTGCATTGTAGATATTATTAAACCTAGTGCAATAGTCTTGAACTGACTCATTAGGAGCTCTTCTAATATTGTCATATTCAGAAAGTATTTTCAATGGGTTTTTCTTTCTCTCCCATATATCAATGAATAACCTTTGAAAATTGGTTGTCTGCAATATGGTTGGTAGGAAAGGCTTGGTACCATTTCTTGACATCCCTAGTTAAAGTTTGGGCAAACAACTTCATTTGGATGTCTGCTTCATCTATTTCATGCAACTCAAAAAATTCATACATCTTGTTCACATGCTGTTGGGCAGTGTAATGATCAGAATCTTATTCTAATAATCTGCAGGCATGGCGTGGAGTTGTGTAGGTAAAACAAGAGGAGCATATCGGTTTTCCATTGTTGTGATTCTAGTTTGACTAGGGGTTAAATTTGTGGTGCTTGAGGAAGCGCTTGAAACTAATGGAGGTGAACTAGATGATGATGAAGATGGTTGATTAATAACTGGCTTAGGTGATTGGATTGTGGTAGATAAAATTGGTGAAGTTGTGGTAAAAGAAGGCGTATTTACAATGAATGAAGTTTGTGCAAAAATTTGATAAGTAACAACAGTAAGGGAATCTAGCCCAATAGATTGCTGAAGGTAAGCACTATCTATATTGTTGATCAACTAGAGGTCAAGGCTTTTAACTTGTCAAAAGTGTTCAAGACAAATTTGTCTAAATCTATATGAATAACCCTTTTTTATTCAATGAGTTGAGTAAATTCATGGTCTAAGACTATTTCATGGATTGCATGCTCATATTCAGTAATAAATAATGAGAGGTCAAATGACAAATAAAAATGGATTTCCTCTAAATTTGACAGCTCCTCAGGGAGTGAATTGGCTCTCGCTAGCTGGCTACTACTTGCCTGAGTTTCTTGGTTTTTTGGTTTTCTTAGAATTCTATCTAGGTCATCAACTATAGTTGCAAGGTTTGGATTTGGGTTTGCCATCGTATAGTGAATCTTAGGAGCCAGAATTTTAAGTTCTTAAACTATTTTTATAAAAAATTTGAAAATTTACTTCAGATAATGACCTTAAGGGGCTCAAGATTTAATTTAAGATTTCCTTAAAGTTTTATGAGACTGAGGATCGAAGTCCCCAGTATGGTCGCCAGAAACGTTATCGCTCTGATAATTATTTTGAAGTAAGAAGAAAGAAAAACCAAAGGTAACCACAAACCACTTTTGGAGATCAAGACCTAGCCTTCCTGATGCTCAAAGAGGGCTCTCTCTTTAAGATTTAACTTTGTTTTAGTTAAGATGATTTTAGCCTAGTTATTACTTGCACTTGGGTTTTGTTTTGAAATTTTGGTGGTGGGATCACTTTACTTAGATGGACAAAGGATTGTCTTATACCATTGGGCTATGGAGTCGAATGTATGACAAATAAGACTGGATTTAGTTCAAAAAATAGTGTCTACAGGGCAAGGTAGATAAGTTACTGCAGATATCAGAGGCTAAATGGTGAATGGCTTCAAATCGGATCTAGGGAGCAATTAAGGGTTCACTAGGCTCAACTTTGGAATGAATGAAAGAATTCAACCGGGATGGGAGAGAAATTAAGGATTCTCATATCCAGGTATCAGAAGAAAACATGTAAATAAATTACTGTGAAAAATAGAGCGTAATTAAACAAATTATGTATGATATTTTGAGTTAATTCATTTAGATTTTAGAACACACTTAAGATTATGAAAACACAAAAGAAAGGTAACGCAATAAGACAAACAAGTACTTCACTGCAAATGGCTCATCTCATGAATCCTGTAGCGAAATGATTTTATTACTTGCTCCAATCTCTTGACTTGAAAATAGTACAATCACCCTTAGGTTCAAGATCACAATAGCTCTACAAATGTAAAATAATCCACCCTAATACTTACAAATTTTGAAGTATTTATACAAAACGTTTATCACAAAATATCTCAAACTAATTTGAGAATTACTCTAGGAAAGGAAAATATCTTCTTGCAAGAAGATAGAGACAGCTATTGAACTATTTCATGTTGTCCCTATTATTTTGGTTTTGCTGACTGTTATGCTTTGATTTTTAGCCCTTCTGTTGGTAGGTTGTTTGGATTTCACGTTGGATAGTCTGTTTGACTTTCATCTTTCATCTGATACTCTTTCACCTTATACACTTTGATTGTGCTGACCAGTCTTCATCCTTTTACCTTGCTCATTTACTTTTTACTATACACTTATATTTTAGAGTTTATAATTTACTTTATTTACTACAATAAATCATTCAGTTTATGCCATGTTTCTTCATCTAGTAACTGGATGTTGAGCATTTTCATGTATATCTCATCAGCCTTTGTATATTTGGGAAAAGCAGGCTTATTAATAAATAAGTGTTTCACCTCATGCTAGAGGTAAAATAGATTTTCAAAAGTCCGGTATAATACTCTGCCAGTTGGTATACCACTCATTGATGAGGTATTTTCCTGTTCTTTGGCTACTTCCCTAATATTCTTGTTGTAGTCCTCTTGTGTCATCAATTTATCATTTATGACTAAGGGACTAGGTAGTCCCTTTTGTCTCAAAATCTCAAACTTGGTCATAAACCTGTCAACGGCTAGTTGCATGGTTTGACACTTATCTTCTAAATTTAACATTAAATTTCTCTTGGCTAGGACCCTCTTGACTTCCAAAATGGTACTTGTCCTATCAAGTATGTCAAGTTCTTGTAGCTCATATTTGTTCTTGGAGTTGAGGAAATGAATAATTCTCACTACTTCCTCTGGCATTTCTCCAAGCTCTTCTTTGACATTCTGGATGTCTTCTATAGCCTATTTGATTAAGTCTATCTACTCAAAAATGACCAAGATAGATGGCCAAATATCATTGGTAGAGTCAATGATATTGGCTCATAATAATTGCTTGGCCTTTCCCAAAGGCTCACTCAGTGTTAACTCTTTCTCCAGACTTTTCACTCTCTCATTCATTATGGTAGCCTTTTGTTGTTCTTCCTTATGCATGATCTCGGCTAGCATGCAATTTTTCTCCAGACTAGTAATTTTCTCTTTTGACTTATTCATTTCACTGGTCTGAATGGAAATTTCTTCCATTGCCTTTACCAGCCCGTTTGCTTAATCACCTGCGGTACCTGTTGTTGTTGATTTCATTTCTGTTGTAGTAGTTGTTGATGTTGGTAATGCAGTGGCCATTGGACCAGTGGGAGCTAATGCTTATGCCAATGTGGAAGGCACAGCTGCAGTCACTATAGGAATGACAGTTGGAGGAGCACTATCTAGACTATCCTATTTGAGCTGGATCAAGCTATCTAGTTTCTCTTCCATTTCTTTCAACTAGTCATTGAGTTGCAGCACCAAGTCCATCATATCTTCATGATTTGTTTAGCTTTCTGGGACTTCTTTCGTTTGAGGGTGTTGTGACTGAGGCAGCTTGAGCTATTTCTTAAGGGTTGCAATATCTTCATTTTTCTTCTTAATTAATTGTTCAGCAGCCTTGATGTCCTTTGGGTCATGGCCCAGCTCAATGATCAGGTCTTCTAAGGATTTGATCCTTGTGTCTTTAGCACTGGAAGATGCTTTTTCCAGTTTTTATTGGGTTGTTAGATTGTCTAATGAATCCTTGAGCTTGAATGTTGCCATTTTTTTTGTTGTAAGGATGGACTAGATCATCTCTCCATCCTGCTTGTGAAATTCTATTTGATCAATGAGATGCACATCCTTGGCTAAGACCTCAAAATTGGTCTTCTTGTAGTCTGTTGTGGTTTTAGGCTATTATATAGTATGTTGTAAGAAAGACACCTGCATTATACCTTCTTTGATGTCAAAGACTGACATCAATCTGCTCTAGTTTGGCGGTGTCATCTACATGTACTTGGCATAAGTGTCTACCTTGAGCTTTTCATTCCTCATTTTAATCTCCTTTAATCTTTCCTTGATATCTGCTTCCTTATCAGCTAGCCTGACAAAGGAAGACACCTCCACACTTTTCTATCTCTGTATAATCTGGGTGTTTGTTGTGTTTCTAATGATGCAGCAGTCTCAGTTGTTTGTCTACTCATTTGCCCTATTGCATTAGTATCAATCATTTCTACTGATGCAATGTTTTCCTCCTGTTCAGACGCTGGAGTCAATTTGGGACTTTTGTTCAGTTGGAACTGTTGATCAATGGTCTCCATAGCAGAGCTTGATGCTTCCTCCTTGCTTCTTTTTGGATTCTTCTCCTCATTGACAGCAGTCTAAATGATTGGAGGGATATTCATTGGCTCTTCCAACTCTGGGACCTGCAAGAAAGAGCTTTGTTCAAATTGTTTCTCCAAGTCAATCATGGTGTTCTCCACATCCACCATTGTGTTGTCCATATCTATCAATGTGTTCTCTACCCATTCTGACTTATTAGCATATTGTTCTATGTCAGGTCTTGGGTATTGGATGTAAGGTAGCAGCTTGACCTTTTTCTAAGCTTGTTTATAACCCCATGAGGGTCATAATTCCAAATGAAACTATTCTTGAATTATATTGCTAGAGTATCACATCAACTTCAGGCTCAGCCTCTCTAGTGTTGCAGATGAAAGGGCCCATTTGGTTTTTCATCTTAAACTATTTTTTCTCTCTAGCAGCTAGGAAGTTGACCTCATCCGCACCTATCATTTTCCTGAAGTATTCCAAGGAAAATATTATCATTGGGAGATACTTGGGAATTTTTTAGGGGGGTAACTCACAGCCATAGATCCTAATTTTAGTATGATTCTGGTAGAGGTACCAGTCTCCTACTCTGCTATTCTTTGCCAGTTGTAGTACTCTCTTGATCTCAATAATGATTCTATGTTGAGTACTAGAAGTCAGCATGTTCATGACAGTGTGCACAAAACAATCTATGAAATCTTTGTATATGAATGTTTTGTTATACCTCTGGTCCAAGGGTGTCCAATAAATGATTGATATTTCCCTTCCCCTCGTATCTGTTTTCTAAATCTTGACTGGGAACTTATATGTTTGATAATATAGGAACATATCAAACAGCACTGAAGAGTATTTGAAGACTCCTTCAATGGGAAATCTAGTGAACTGTTCATGCATTTTGTCTGCAATGAACTGGGAATAATCATACAATATGGCAGGAGGTTGGCCTAAAGTGAATATGGATAAGAAGGCCATGATTATTTCGTCCACAAACTCATCTAATGTGAATCCTAGGATGCTTGAGATCATGGTGATTATTCTCCTGCTAGTCTCTAAAAAAACAACAAAAACATAGGGTGGAATGTATTTAGGAGTATGGTGCCCCTCAATGATGAAATTCTGAAATATTTGTTTGATCTTAGCTAGGTCCAATGTGATGTGTAGGTCCAACAGGTGTTCTATGGACAAAGGAGTCAACTTGTGGTTGGGCTGGATTTAAAGCATCTAGTTAATAGACTCAGCAATAATTGAAAACAAGAAGTCCTCATTTGGTGCAATTATATCCCTTTGGCTAGATATGTAACATTCATGGAAGAAATGTACAATGTCTGGGAATGGATGGGCTTTTGGGAATGTATAATTGGGCAAAATTGATTCCCGAAGGTTTATGTCATCAGCATGGTTTAGGAACTTATCATTGGCCCAGCAATGGATTCTCAGAAGGTTGTCTTGGGTGACTATGTCTTTGATTTGAAAATCCCTGTCTGCAAGGGCCAAATGGTCAATTTCTAAATGAGGGGCAGCCATTTATGTGATAAAATGTGAAAAAATGGGCTTTATATGGCTTTGGGAGTGAAACTTGAGTAATTGAATAACCAGGGTAGGGTACTACCAAGTTGCAGGTTGGGGTCCTGGTACTTTGGGAATGGTAGACTCTCAATTTAAATTAAAATTAATCAAATTATTTCAGTTATTTTAAGAATTTAATGTTCTTTCATTAGAGAGAGGACAATCTTGGTTTTATAATTAAATACCTAGAATTTACAGTTGGGGCTGCAACTAGTTTTCGATTGGGTTTTGCAGAGGCCTTTGGCAGCTAGGTTGGTGTGCAATGGTGGCATCGGAAGGATTTGATGGTTGAAAGTTGGTCGCAAGAGTTTGGAAGGCGTAGGTGCTTCAGAGGTTCATCAGTGCAATTTGAGCAAAAAGGGTGAAAATGGGGGTCAGAAGGCTTTTAACCGCGAACAATTGGAAAAATGGCAAGGAAAAATGTTTTATGAATAGTGTTGGTTTTCACTTTGGTGGGGAGGTGGTTTTGGAGGCCATCACACCACTTATGAGGGTCGGGCAGTATTTTGTTGGGGGAACATGATCTATGCCAGAGGCCAACACGTAAGAAAATGAGCCCCGAGCAAAACCGTCCATATCATGTGCTCTCGGGCCATTAAACTTCGGAGATCGCACGAGCATGATATGGACGATGGCCGTTAGATATGGGGGTGGATGATCAGACGGCCATTGCGTTGGAAAGTTGCGCAGTCAGGTGATGGGGCGGAGTTTAGCCAGACCCATGGGTTTTAATCATTGTTTAGAGTAATTAACCCATGCTTAATCATGGACTAATTAAACTTCAAAATTTTAGGGGTAGCAGGATTAGTTTACCTAGCCAGGGTGGTGGGTTAAACTAGAGTTTAGTCAGGAAAATGGTTAAGTGAGAGAGTTAGTGAGGCGAGGCATTTTTAGAGTTAGGATAAAGGGTTTAGAGGGATTTTGGATAATTATTGAAGAGAAAACATGCTTTTAAAAGGGGGGAAAGGAGTTTCACACTAATGGAATGGATTTTAAGAGAAATTGACTAGGGAAATGTGTGAAACTAAGGGGTAGGAGTAAAAATGAGGGGGGAGGGGTTTTCATAAGCCATGAAAGGGTAAAAGGGAAATTAGTGAGTATATAGTGGGGGTGAAATGCAATGAAGGCGGAGTTAGGAAAATCAACTTATGAGAATTCTTTTTTCATTCATAACTGCTCCTGCACACTTGAAATACATAATTAAGCATAATAGTAGTGCTTATGCTCCAAATGACTTGTATTTCTGCAACCTTTCTTTACTTACCCTTTTTACCTACCCTAACATTCTTTCTTCACTTTGGTCAATACACTTAAGCTAGAAAACCCTTTTCTTTCCTTTATTCTTTTATGAAACAAACTGTCTACTTCTAACCTTATATCTTCCAAGGGCTCAGGTTAAATTGATGAGCTCCTTTTATTTCTCTTCCTATCTAGTAATCTGCCAAGATTAAACTGTTTGGTCATATTTTTATTCTCTAACTAAAATCATGAAATTCAAAGCATGAAGTAGTCAAGATTAAGTAGTTTGACTATCATGGGTTGTGGCATATAGGAAAAGCTACACACAGCCATTATTTAAACCATTAATAGTAAAAAGTAGTGGCACTTGGACTTGCACACTTTCATGATCTGTTTTTTGTTGAGGGTTCATATTTTTTCATTTTTTGATCTTGTCTTATTTTTCTTGTCCTTTGATATTTATTTTAGGACATACCCTCTTCACATTGTTTAATTTTAATAGGGGAAACATTTGTAGAAAGAAAAGGTATGTACAATATTACAAGAGTTAACCTCAGCCAATTCAAAATTATGAATCCTATCACTATAGGACTCTAACACAACCAAATCAATGTATGAGTCCAACCATGTGAATCAATGAGCTAAGGTCGAACATGGTAGACACCATCTAATTATTGATCGATGATGTAAGTCATTAACAAATGTGAGAGAAACCACCAATGATGTTAATGGCTCTTAAGGTACTCAAGTACAATCTGTATGGTGTGAATAAATGAGTTGACATTGAACACCACACATAATATTTTGGTCGAATTCCATTGATGTAAACATGTCACTGAGAGTGAGGACACTTTCCATTGATGTATGGAAGCACCAATGTATTGATGGGTGTTTCTAAGTCAACTTCCTGGATGATGCATTGATGTCGATAGGAAGCAACCTTGACGTATCCCCCATCAACAACACGAAACAGGCATGATGATTGAGATAGAATTATCAGAATGATGTTGATATGGAACTGGATCAAGAAATGCAAACATGGAATGAAGGCTTAAGAGTATTGTAACAGATATCGACTAAATGACTTCTCTTGAACACATCAGCGACACTAAATGGAGTTAGAAAAATTGACCCAAAATCGAAATGAAGGTTCTGTGAAGGTATGATGAACTGAAAGATAAGAAGATTACCCAACCCAACATCCATGAAGATGATGTGGAAGAGTGTCGTGTTCAAGAGTGACTCACTAGCATTAACAAATGGAGTACCCTATTTTCCCAATTTCCCTAACCATACTGGTCAATACCTCTTTATTTTTAAGGAGGATAACATGTGCTTGATGTGTAAGTCCATCCTTCAAATGAATATTTTTCAGTATATTTAATGAGCCCTGAGAAGGAGTGGCTCGGTCTTGTCATTTTCAACAAGTCCATCATTGTTTTGATGTTTTAATGAGTCCAGCGAAGGTAAAACTCAACCCCTTTTTCATGTTGAGAGAGTTTGAAAAAGAGGCGGACAAAAAACTCCGGATGTCCCTTTTCATAGGTAGTCCCTTAGGTCTGAAAAGGTAGAAAACAATACCCAAGAGTACCTCTTAGCCATGTTCGACTAAGGTTTTCCTTTTTCGTAGTTAGTCTATCTCAATCTGGAAAAAGGTTAAACTTATATTGAGTAGATGTCTTTTCATTTACTTTTACGAGTTCGAAAAGACAAGTGCTTGGCAACCTTTTCATGTTTTGGGAGTCTGCAAAGAGCTAAAAGAGGACTCAAAGGGGTTCCTTTTTCATAGGTTTAAAGAGCCTGAAAAAGAGATAAAACTATACTCTTTGGTCAAAATCACCTTTGTAAAGCACAAAAAAATTCGTTAACAGTTATTGACCTGCTTAGAACAATAGAAATAGAGTTAAACATACATGTTTCATAGTAAAAATGAATCATTACAAGTTCAAAGCATTAAATATGAATAAAATAATGACCATATATACTCAAAATAACTATTCATTTTTACCATTTCACAATTACCTCTAACAGTGAGAGTTCTGAGTTTTTTTTCCCTCAATCTTATGTAGCTGATTGCAGCCAATCCAGTGGACAATTTCAAGTATCATCGCTTCCATGTAGGAGCTAAAACCTTTCTATTTATTTCACTGGTTCCATTTTGTAATTTCAAGAAAAAATTCTAAGTTTTTGAGGGCCCTAGGGTTCCAAAGTTTTACCCTAGGACCAACGCAGAGCCAGAGGGTCGAAAAGCGCATTGCACCTAGGCAGTCATGCACTGCAAGAAGAGGTGAAACGCTCCGATTTTCTAGTCTGGGGTGTGTTGGGTGCAAATCTAAAGTTTGTTTATTAGTTTTCTCTCAAAAATTGACAAGTCTTTTGCGTGAAAAATATCCTAATGAATCTCTTGTTGATGTTTTATGGGTTCATTAGCACAAAATGGCTTTCATATGGAGAAAAACCGAACACAAGGAACATGATTTAAATGCAGCAAACGATCCTGATACCATCCAGTCTTTGATCAACTTTGGATTACTAAAATTCTTCTGGCTTCCTGCTGAGAGGCAAAAAATGGAATTATTTAAATACCTTGTTCGTTCATGGGATGTTCAGGCACAAGCATTTAGGTTTGGGGAACATCTACTCGAGATAAAGGTAGAGGATATCTACTTTATGATAGGACTGTCCATGAGGGGTGCCCCCATATCTCTCCTAGGTGGGATAAATGGTGGGGAGATGATGAAATATTATATCACCACTTATTGTAGACCTCAAGCCCAACCAAAAAAGGATGGAAAGATCAGTATAAATATGTGACTTGGTTACCTTTGAGGATGTTCCTATCTATTACCGCATTATTAGTAGGTAGCTCTACATTGCATGTAGCAAACAAATCATATATACAACATTGTTACAAGTCTATTTGGGCACATCACACCTGACATTTAGATCAATATAATTAGGGCTCATCAAACCCTAATTCAGTTGTTACATGCCCTAGACAAGTCATCAAATTGAATGCTTCCATCCATCAAAGCTTCCTAGCTTGAAACCCTGTTGAAATGCCTCCTTGGGACACCAGCGCAGCCTTGGTCAGGGGTAACTACACTTCAGAATAGGTAGGCCCATTTAGGCCTGCACTGCAATGCACTTAGTCCCATTTTGACCTGCGCTGGGCGAGAATGAGTGAAATTGGCATTGGATTCTGGGAATATTCCTTGATTCTAGAGCATTCTAGAAGGATGCCCAACTCTTATCTCATCCTATGAGGTCAACTTTGGATAGGCTATGGATCAATTACGCCTCTATACTCTCATCCCTTTCTCCATGGAAACTAACTCCAATTTTGGAAAGCCATTCAATGCCCAATTTATGACATAACCAACTGCATTTCCCTATAAATTGACCACTCATCATAGTGATCAAGAGGGCTATAATTTCAAGATTGTAGAGAAATATTGTTGGTTTTAGATTTGAGTTCATGTTAAGTAATGTTATGCTACTAGATTGATGTGCTTTTGGTGTGATGAGGATTTGACCTGAAGTTGGATGAGTGACACGGGATCGAACCACATTGGGTGTAACTCTTCCTTCTACATCCAATAAAGTTGTTTTCTCATTTTCCCATATTCTTGTTCATATCTATGATGCATATATGTTTAAATGTTGTTGATTCCTTTTGTTTATAGTAGATAGATCACATGCTTTGATCGTTGTCGTCTTTTGTTTCTGTTGACAAGTACTAATTGAACAAATTCAGTTCAAGCAGGAAATATGGGAGCAATTCAAAGGAGATCAAGGGAAGTGAAAGATCACAGGTAGTTTCCTTAATCTCATCTATCTATTATAGGAAAATTTTAAACCACTTCCTTTCTATTGTTCTAAGTGTAACTACCCACTTAGGGAAAATGTACTTATTTGTAGGTATAAATTCCATATAACAAATTGGCGACCATACTAGGGATCAACCATCGTTCCTGGTAGTTTATCCTTATTATATTTCATCCTAGTAGACTTTACTTGACTTCACTGATCTCTTTTCATTTATTTTGAAGCTTTTTTGGTCGAAATTTGCACTAGAATGTCTATTCTATGAATGTGTTGGCACCAGTGCACCATTGGTCAGGAGACAGTGCACCCTTAGCTTAGAGACAATTCTCTGCAGTACACTATCTCCTACTCAGACCTACGCTGGTAACTCTCAAGCTAAAAAACCCATCTTTTGCTTGATTTTTTAAAAGTTGCTTCTGATGTTGTTTGCTAAAAGTTCAAAGTTTTTTATGCCTCTGAAATCAATTTGCATTTCCTCTCCTATCCCTACTTTGACCTTGATTGTTTAGTGTTTCTTAAGAGATTTATTTATCATTATCAATTAATTGTCAAAGTTAGCTTACATTGATTAGTCTTTACTTTTCTGAAAAAATAATTGTTTTAAAGTCTTCATTTCTTTGAAAAAGAAATTTTCCTAAAGTATTTGTTTCTTGTGAAAAGCACTGATTGATTTTTGTGCATTTAGTTTCCTTATGTTCATCTAAACATTCAAGGAATGAAAAGAAAAACATGCATAATGCATTTAGAATTTTGTATGTGCTTGTAGGAATGGTATAGGTAAAGTTGCATTAGATGTGCTCTATGCTCTCTGTTTAAATATTTTGATTGATCTATCCCTTTTAGTTACAGTTTTCATTGTTTAAAACAAATGAAAAGAATGTTTCTCATCATAGTTGCATTCCATGAGTTTTAGAAACATCCCGTGATGAACCTGAAGGGAAAAATTTTAAACAAGATCAACTAAAATTTATCTCAATTAACCTAATGGAGCAATGTAACTTAATGCATAACATTTAGAGGTCTAGGCTAGAGATGTGTCCTGACGTCGTTAAACACAGCAGCTGTCGCTAATGGTCTACAATACATTCTGAGTATGATACCTCATTCTACGTATGTAAGTATATCATAGCTCGTCCATGTACTTTCGGGTATATAGGGCGGTGTTGTTAGTATGAAAAGTATAAAGGAATGCTCTCACTGTGCAGTTTCGCATTAGACAGCGCTAACACAGATTGGGCCTCCATGCACTTTCGGGTATATTTGGGAGGATTACATTAGGTTGCTATCCATCCATAGGTAACCAAGTCATCCACCTTGTATACTGTGATACATTGAAAATAGAATTCTGAGAGATTACTTGCATGTATGTTAAGTCCTTGGTTTACTGAGGTAGTATATTGTAGTTCCCAGTTACTTGGTAATCCTTTTGCCTAGATTATCCCTCTTTTGTTTTGTTATGTTATTTTGATTAAAATAAAATTAATTGACCGCAAATAGCATCCTCCATGTCACTCCTTAGTTGATATTAGGTTGAGACAAATGGCAACAACTCTAGAGTCCACCGATCAAGGAATTCCTTTTGATGGGAATCCTAGTCCTTTTCCTCCTTTCGGAAATGTTAGTGCTCCTTATATGGTTACATTGTCCCTTAAAAGACTTAGCATCGGCTTTCTAGTATGGTTGTTCTCAACCTTCTTGACCCCGCAACTAAATATTCTTAAAACTGGACAAAATCAACCTCTAGTTGATCCTAAAGTTGACCCTTTACCTTCTTCGTCGGTTGTTTCTTCCTCCCCTTCTTCCTCTTCACCTAATGAAAGTATTAACACTAGTAACCAGGTGGATAAGAAGACGAAGAAGAAAGGGGAGAAGAAGAAGAAGAAGAAAATTCAGTAGGGGGGAAACCAGAACCATTGCTTCGAATGCAACTTCTGATGAGAAACTATCTGATAAACCTCACAAACTTTGATATCCTTGCAAACTTTGTATGGGAGACCATCTTCTTCAAAATTGTTTGGGTATTCCTCAAATATTAGAAGAATAGTCTTCTCATTCACATCATCCTATGTCATCAGCTTCTGGAAATCATGTTGGTGACACACCATCAACTAGTGGTAGTAAATTTCATGGAAAGAAGGGTAAAGTTAAGTTTCCCTGTAGGTTATGCGAAGGGAATCACCTCATTCACCTTTGTCCCTATCTAGATGAAGCCCAGAAAGTGTTGGATAAAATTCTTGCTTCTCTAAAACGACTTCCATCTGGTTATAGGAGACTCTCCCTTAATCATTCACTAGTTGATGAAGTGACTGACCCAAATCAACCATCGGTAAAACCCACTCTCTCTGAATGTGAATCCCATGAGTCTATACCTAACCAATCACAGGTTGAGGAAACAGTTGACCTGATTTCACCTTCAGTTAATCGTACCATTCTCATAGAGAGTGAGTATGATACCACTCAGATTCTTTTTGTTTCTTCAAATTCCAATGAACTTGGAGGCAACCCTCATGTTCCATCAAGATAGGTGGAAAATCCTCCCGTTATTGTGACTCAAGGGGGTAATTATCTCGTTCCTATGGTACCCCCTCCAAGTAGTCTGGTCACTTCCTTTGATTGGAATCGACTGGTAAGATTTTGTCTTCCTCCTTATGTGCCTTTCTAGATCATAGTACAGGTTTATAATATGATTGTATCTAGAACTATTATAGATGAAGGTGCATCTGTGAGTATCCTTTCCTCCACTGCTTGGCACGTGCTGGGTTCACCGCCACTTATGCTTGTTACCCAGAATATGTTGGCTTTTAAAAAAGGAGCCAGTCAACCATAAGGGATCCTTCCTTAATTGTCTATTACTTTTGGAGGAAAATTTTTTTATCTCAATGTGATGTTAGTCCCAGGCCCTTTAAATTACAATTTACTTCTTGGGTGTGACTATGTTTATGACATGGGAGCTATTGTTTCAACACTCTTTCGAGTGATGTGTTTCTCGCATGAAGGCAGAATTGTCACATTGACCAGCTTTCATTTCCTGGTCCAAATATGGCTTCTGGTCAACCATCTTCCCTAAATGGTCCTTTTGTCCCAATGGTATCTTTGCCGCCACGGGTCAATTATGTGTCAACCTATTCCATGCCTACATCAACTGACAATCAATTTCGTGATGTTGTGCATTATGTACTGGAGGCATTGGAACCAGATCTCTCTAATGAATTCCTGGCTACATATCCCTTCCAGAGCGTTGTTCTCCCATCTGATGAGAACCTCTTGGAAGTCATGACCTCTTATGGGTCATCATCAAGGAATCATGAGGATAGTTCCCAGTCTTGTGTCAACGTCACTAAAAAATGAAACAAGGAATATGAAGATAGTTCTTTTACTGTGTTAACCTCATTAAAACAAAAAAGGTCCTAGAGCATAGTTCCTTGTCTTGTGTCAAGCTCGTTAAAAAATGAAACAAGGAATCTAAGCAGAGTTCCTTGTCTTGTGTCAAGCACATTAAAAAATGAAACAAGTTCCCTGGAGCAAAGTTCCAATTCAAGTCTTTGATTAGATTTCGTAAAATCCTAGTCGAGTCTTTCACTTGATCTCGTAAATGAACCTTCATTCCATCCACCTGATAGCCACGGGTAGTCTACTTATGTGAATGTAATGAAGCTTGGGGGGCATGCACCTAGAATTAAGTCATCATGTTGGGGGCATGTAAACCAAAAGCATATTTTTTCGTTTCAAGCTTGTGTGAACATGAAACTGAATCCAAGAATAGTTTTTCATTTCAAGCTTGTGTAAACATGAACTAAATCCAAGCATAGTTCCCTATGGTTCAAGCTTGCGTAAACATGAAACCGAATCCAAGCATAGTTCCCTATGGTTCAATCTTGTGTAAAAATGAGCCCATCTCCATTTTAACCCTCGTGATTGCCATTCTATCAGCCTCTTCCGTCAGATGAGCCTTTATTTTTCTCCTTCCATCATCACTATATGCTTGGCCAATCATACGCTTTCACTTGGTTGTTTTACCCTTTTTTAGGAACAGTTGCAATGAGTGGTCTTATTAGCTAGCCTCTTCACATAAATCAACATGTTTTGAGAAGTTCCAACATCACTCGAACTAATTGCTATCCTATACACCACTCGTTCCTATAAGAGGAGTCCTATTTAAGCTCTTTTCAGACTCTTGAAACATGAAAGATTGTCGAGCGCTTGTCCTTTTCAGTTCGTAAATGGATTGGAAACAACATCTACTTAGTATAAGTTTAACCCTTTTCGTACTAATATAGATTACTTACGAAAAAGGAATAAGTTGATCGAACATGGTCAATAGGTTATCTTGTATTATTTTACGCTTTTTTAGACTTGAGAGACAAATTTACGAAAAATAATTTGTGGAGTTTTCTTTTCGTCCCTTTTCAAACTCTCTGAATATGAAAAGGATTGAGTTCTCATTGTCATTAAACTCGTTAAAGAATCAAATAGAAACAAACTTTTCCATCACGACAAGATCGAGTTTCACCTTAGCTAGGCTCGTTAAAACATCACATAGCAATGGATTCACCCAAAGGGTGGAATTATGCTACAAGAATATGTTATCTTCTCGAGCTTCTTAAAAAATAAAGAGGTACTAGTTAGCAATGACTGGGGAAAATGGGAAAAGGGATAAATCACTTTATGGTAGCAAGTCGCTCTTGAACATGACATTTTCACTTCATCTTTGTGACTATTTGGGTTGGGTTATCTGCGTGATGGTTATCATACCTATGGTCTATCACACCATCCATCACTTTGGTTTTGGGTCAATGCTACCAATTCATTCAGTGTACCCAACATGTTCAAGAGAAGTCACTTAGTAAACTTCTGCCTTTGCAATACTCATAAACCTTCATTTTCAAGACTGCCATTCCTAAAAATTGTGTCGTCGGTCACATCTATCTTCAAAATCATTACACTCATTTCATGTCATCGATGGGGGATACATCAAGGCCCTCCTATGATGATTCTCTTCTTGTCGACATCAGCACATTATCCAGGAAGTTGACTTAGAAACACCCTTCTAGTACCTTGAGGCTTGTATACATCAATGGCAAGTTTCTCACTTCCAGTGGCAAGTTGACATCACAGGCCTTCGACTGAAAGACTTTGTGTGGTGTTTTACATAAAAAAATACATTTACACCATGCAGAATGTATTGTAGTACCTTGATAATCATTATCATTATCGGTGATTTCTCTCGCGTCTGTTAACAACTTACATCATTGGTTAGTAATCAGACGATGTCTTCCCATGTTCGACTTCAGATCACATTTTCACATGGTTATACTTTTACTTCAGTGAACGATTGGATGAGATAGAAGACCCTGGATCTAGTTTCATCCACCTAGGCTACGATTTCAAGAGTGTGCTAATTCATCTTTACGATGGCTTTACACAGATGGTCATCCTATTATGGGTCTATATCTGTAGATCACTATCTGATTTATGTACATGTAATGAAAAGTTTATATGTTGAGCATGGGTATGCCTTCCCTTAAAAATTCATGAAAAATTCACAATATCATGATGTTATGTATTGTAATCGATGTAGGTTGACGTCCGCTTCAAATCCTCCTCATCACATCATAAAGCATATCACTTGACATTATCATTTTCAACTTCATACTTTAGGGGGAAACTGTTACAGGTCTATTTGGGCACATCACTCCCGAAATTCAGATCAGTACAATTAGGGCTCATCAAACCCTAATTAGTCGTTACATGCCCTAGACAAGTCATCAAATTGAATGCTTCCATCCATCAAAGTTTCCTAGCTTGAAACCCTACTGAAATGCCTCCTTGGGACACCAGCGCAGCCTTGGTCAAGGGTAATTGTGTTGCAGAGAAGGTAGGCCCATTCAGGACTGCACTACAGTGCACTTAGGCCCACTTTGACTTGCTCTGGGTGAGAATGAGTGAAATTGGCATTGGATTCTGGGAATATTCCTTGATTCTAGATCATTCTAGAAGGATGCCCAGCTCTTATCTCATCCTATGAGGTCGACTTTGGATAGGATATGGATCAGTTACCCCTCTATCCTCTCTTCCCTTTCTCCATGGAAACTAACTCCAATTTTGGAAATCCATGCAATGCCCAATTTATGACATGACCACCTGCATTTCCCTATAAATTGACCACTCATCATAGTGATCAAGGGGGCTGGAATTTCAAGGTTGTAGAGAAATATTGTTGGTTTGAGATTTGAGTTCATGTCAAGTAATTTTGTGCTTCTGGATTGATGTGCTTTTGGTGTGACTAGGGTTTGGACTAAAGTTGGATGAGTGACACGGGATCGAACCGCATTAGGTGTAACTCCTCCTTCTACATTCAATAAAGTTGTTTGTTCATTTTCCCATATTCTTGTTCATATCTATGATCCATAAATGTTGTCGATTCCATTTGTTTATAGTAGATAGATGGTATGCTTTGATCATTGTCATCTTCTATTTCCATTGAAAGGTACTAATTGAGCTAATTCAGTTCAAGCGGGAGCAACGGGAGAAATTCAAAGGATATTAAGGGAAGTGAAATATCACAAGTAGGTTCCTTCATCTCATCTATCTATTATAGGAAAAGGTTAAACCACTTGCTTTCTGTTGTTCTAAGTATAACTACCCACTTAGGAAAAATGTACTTATCCATAGGTATAAATTCCATATAACAAATATGGATTGGAGTGTCTGGATCCAACACTCTTCAACTGGAGTGAGGGAGTTCTGGTCAACATGAAAGAACAACTGACTAAAGAAAAATAAGGAAAACTAAAGAACTTTGGATACAGTGTGATATTAGTTTCTTTTTCATTACAATGGGTTCCATTACTTCATCCTAAACATATCATACTTGATCCTGTTGATATGGGGGTGCCACGAATGAGGAGGTGGATAAATCACATGTCCCAACATGCAGGGTCGTCATCAATCAACTCTTCACTAGCCTTTTTCGGATGGTTGTGCAAATATTTTATCATGATCAACACCTATCCTTACGTAGGCATGGATTTCGGTGATGACTTTGAGCTCGTGATTCTTGAGGGTGAGGAATGGGGTGCTTTAGCTAAGAAGTTTCGACCTTTTAAGTTTTAAGAGTTTTACAAAAAAAATTGTGTTCTTTTATGTTTCTGAGACCAAACTATTGATGTTTCATGCAGATTTGGCAACAGTTCAACCTATTGGTGATTCATATCTCCATGGTGCAGAGGAACGACAACAGGAGGCAGCAGTAGAACCAGAATGGGTTGTTGCAGTGGAACAAGGCCTATTGGTGCTTCATATCTCCACCGTATAAAGGAACGAAAACAAGAGGTGGTAGTAGAACTAGCACAGGTCAGTGCAGTGGGATGGGATCCAAATGTAGCAGAGATCCTATTAGAGGTAGAGCACCACATGTAAGGGTTGACACATGGAATTGATGATACCGCAATTGACCAACTTCCACTATGACTTCAATGATACACCATAGGAGTGCATAGTCATATTGGTCGACTACTACGCAAGATGGCTTGTACAGTGTCATTCTATCATGAGCACCTTTGATTATGTCTACTTAGATCCTGCTTGTAGTTTTTCATATGGGAGTTGTAGCCATATGTGTCTCAAGCACAAATATTTGTAAAATCAACTATATATATATAGATATATATATATAATTATAATTATATATATATATATATATATATATATATATATATATATTATATATATAAATATAGTATATATATGTATATATATATATATAGTGTATATGTATATGTATATGTTTTATAATGATATGGTATATTAATGTATATGTATATGTATATGTATATGTATATGTATATGTATGTATGTATGTATGTATGTATGTATGTATGTATGTATGTATAAGTGTTTTTTGGTTTCTATTGTATTTTCAATATGATGTGATGTGAATTGAAAACTAATTACATACATTGCAAATGTCTATCTAAATTATGATTAGCTAGTGCATCTATTAATGTATTTAGATTTCTATAAATTTGTTCATATTCTAAGAAATCAAAACATCTTTCTGGAAGGCATACTCTTAAAACCATGTGTAATATGGTGGGACTTCTAACTGAATAGACATTGGCAAGTTGTTGTACTATGAGTTGTGAGTCAATTATAATGACTAAACAATAGATACCATGTGCAATAGCATCAGACAGTAGCTCAACCACTACGCTATACTCAACGATTTTGTTGGTGGAGCGATCAATACAAATCACTTGAAGAC
>APFE030692231.1:0-34371 GCA_000404065.3 Pinus taeda | reverse complement strand
GCAGCAGTAGAACCAGAATGGGTTGTTGCAGTGGAACAAGGCCTATTGGTGCTTCATATCTCCACCGTATAAAGGAACGAAAACAAGAGGTGGTAGTAGAACTAGCACAGGTCAGTGCAGTGGGATGGGATCCAAATGTAGCAGAGATCCTATTAGAGGTAGAGCACCACATGTAAGGGTTGACACATGGAATTGATGATACCGCAATTGACCAACTTCCACTATGACTTCAATGATACACCATAGGAGTGCATAGTCATATTGGTCGACTACTACGCAAGATGGCTTGTACAGTGTCATTCTATCATGAGCACCTTTGATTATGTCTACTTAGATCCTGCTTGTAGTTTTTCATATGGGAGTTGTAGCCATATGTGTCTCAAGCACAAATATTTGTAAAATCAAACTTTATATATATATTGTATATGTATATGTATATGTATATGTATATGTATATGTATATGTATATGTATGTATGTATGTATGTATGTATGTATGTATGTATGTATGTATAAGTGTTTTTTGGTTTCTATTGTATTTTCAATATGATGTGATGTGAATTGAAAACTAATTACATACATTGCAAATGTCTATCTAAATTATGATTAGCTAGTGCATCTATTAATGTATTTAGATTTCTATAAATTTGTTCATATTCTAAGAAATCAAAACATCTTTCTGGAAGGCATACTCTTAAAACCATGTGTAATATGGTGGGACTTCTAACTGAATAGACATTGGCAAGTTGTTGTACTATGAGTTGTGAGTCAATTATAATGACTAAACAATAGATACCATGTGCAATAGCATCAGACAGTAGCTCAACCACTACGCTATACTCAACGATTTTGTTGGTGGAGCGATCAATACAAATCACTTGAAGACTCACTAACTTTCCATTTGGAGCAAAGATATCCCATGTTGTGGAAGATAGGTTTCGAGTACTACAACTGGCACCATCAGCATAACCAATAAAAGTTTCAAGAGGTACCAACATATGCAAACTAAACCTAAAAGGGAATCAATAGAAACCATATAAAAATTTGAAAATACATACTGCAAACACACCCAATGCACCTATAGACAGTATGTACATAGTGAAAACTACACTTGAGATCAAACATAGTATTTATTGAGGTATAGCCCATTTCTAAGTTGCACCAAGGGAATTCCATCAAAATCTACTAATGCGTAGGCGCCTTTTGCAAGGGCTCGCTTGACAATGTATGGACCTAGCCACATGGGTTGAAACTTTCCTACGCCTAATTTAACAGACTCTTGGTCATATAATAGGACAAGGTCTCCTTCCAAGAAGACACGAGGCTTGACACTCTTGTCATACTACACCTTGATGCATCTTTTATGAGATTCATTATTTATAGCAACATTCCATCGAGTTTCATCTAAAAGATTCAAATGTAAAAGACGCTCCTCCTCTATAGAAGTGGCAGGAAGAAGTTCAATAGCTAGTTTCAATGATAGAATTTTGCATTCAATTGGGAGGATAGCTTCTAGACCATGCACCAACTGAAAGGGTTTTAATCTAGTAGCCATCTTGATTGAGGTTCTGTATGCCCACAAAGCAACGTAAATAAGAAAATGTCAGTCTGATTTGTGGACCTCTACCATGTGTTGAAGCATCGCCTTAAGAACTTTGTTGATGGCCTCAACTTTTCTGTTTGCTTGGGATAGCAAGGAGTGAAACTTATATGGGAAAGTCTGAACTTAGCAGTTATTTTAGTCATCATGTGATTCTAAATTTTTTTCCATGATCCATAACTATTACTTGTGGAACACCAAACCTTGATTTGATGTAGTTGAAAGAGAAATATGCAGACATTTCGTCGGTGTTCTTGAATGTAGGAATTGCCTCGGCCCACTTAGTAAAGTAGTCAACAGTGACAATAATATAACCATGCCCCCCTGTCGAGTAAGGGTTACATGTCATAAATTTTATCCCCCATTTCACAAAGGGACAAAATGCTATAACAAGATGCAACAGATTGGGAAGAGCATGTGCCTTATGATCATATATCTGGCATGTGTGACACTTCTTGACAGTAAGGATGTAGTCTCGAATGATGGTATGCAAGAAGTAACCAGCTCGTAAGGTTTTCTGGGTGGTAGGATAACTAGATAAATGTTTGCCACATGCCCCTAAATGGCATTCATTTAAGAGTTTATCAGCCTCCTCAAGTGTGAGGCACCTTCATAAGGTCATATCAATACCACGATGATAAAGGATTTCATTGGTAATGATGTAATTTCAGGCTTGGTAACGAATACATTGTTTCTCTGTGCTGGAGGTATTAGACTGAAAAGTCTGGGTCTGGAGATAGATTAGGAAATATCCATACCATGGGTCAGATGATGAGATCATAAACAACGACTCGTTGGGAATAAAATCTTCAGATGTAGATTTTGAATCAGGGGAAGGTAGATTGCATATTAGTTCCATGAAAACTAGGAATTTATTTGACTTGGATTTGATGAACTCTAGGTTGAATGCTTGTAAGATAACAATCCATTTCGAGTACTTTTCCCCCAATAATTGACGTGAAAAAATGTATTTCATAGGGTTTCAATTTTAAAAGACCATATTTTTGCGAACCAAGATGTAATGGTGAAATATTTGGACAGCTTGAACAACCACCAAGGCTAACTTTTCTACGTGAGAATATCATATCTCAGTATTGTTAAGATTATAACTTAGATAACAAATGGGATTTTCAGTCCCTAAATCATCTTCTTGGACCAATAACATTGCTATAGTAGAAATGGAAACAACAAGATACACGAAGTAACTGCATTGATAGTTAGGGGGATATAGAAGAGATGCCCGAACCAGCACATCTTTCAAGGCATCAAACACTTTCTGAGTAGCATCGTCCCAATGGAAGGGAACCCCTTTTTTAGTAAGTGAGTAAATCCTTTGGTCAGTTCAATATAATTAGGGATGAATATCCATAGAAAATTAGCTTTCCCTTGGAGTGTTTGTAACTGAATAAGAGAAGAACGTGCAGGAATATCGACATTTTCCTATACTTTCAAGGGATCAATACAAATCCCTTGTTTCGATATAGCAAAATCTAAGAGTCGACCAAAACTGAAATAAAACACACATTTGTGTGGGTTAAGGCTAATATTATAATGTCTACAATGAAGGAAAATAGCTCGAAGATGCATCGGGTGATAAGTCTGATGTTTTGAATGAGCAGGGAGGTCATTTAAATATGGTTGAATAATGTGTTTGATATCATGAAAAGTGTAATCCATGGCACGTTGAAATGTGGCCCCAACATTCTTTAAACTAAATGGGAGTTTCCTAAAGGAAAAAGTGCCCTAAGTACAAATAAAAGCAATTTTAGGTTGGTTTTTCAAGAGAATGTTTATTTGATTATAGCCTGAAAATCCATCCATGAATGAATAAATTTCACATCCAACACAGTGATCAACAATCTAGTCAATAAATAGGGTGGGATAATCGTCCTTCAGACATGCATGATTCACATCCCAATAATAGACGAACACTCGAATGGTGCCCTATTTCTTCATCATAGGAACTACATTCGACACCCAATCAATTAAAGGAACGGGGTATATGAAACCATCTCTAATAAAATTTTCAACTCCAGCCTTAATACCAACAAATTTCATGGGATGGACTAGACGAAGGCACTACCAGACTGGTTTGGCATCAGTATACATCTTAATTTCATGTACAACTATATTCGAGTCGATGCATATCATCTCCTTGTAGGTCTAGGAAAACACATCTCAAAACTCATGAAAAAGAGCTCGATAAGTCTCGATCTCAGATGGAGAATAAGATGCTCTGATGTGTAGGTTTTCGACAACACTTGGCTTGATGGAAATGTCAAGAGGTATTGTCGGTTCGATACTCGACAGGTTCTTTTGCAAATCAACCTCATGAATAGACACAAAATTCGTAGAGATTTCGACAAAATTGGGTGAGTATATATCACTGAGACTATCTTGAATGGAATTAGGTAAGGAGGAATGTTGGGTAGCAGAAGTCCCGCGCAATGGGTATGGGGCACGAAGCCTGAAATTTTGGGTAAGGGTAGGGTAAAGACTCCGCAAGATGTGCGGAGCACGATTTGTAATAAGTCAAAGTCAAAAGGGTAGACCGCCCAAAAATAATGTAAAGAAACGTAAGATGAGTCGGCCCGCCTATGGATCGCGGTCCATGGAACGGTATAAATAGAGCGAGGCTCTATGGGTAGAGTAGTAACTTTTTGGTATGATTTTGAGATCTGAAATGTAATGGGTGTCTGAGAAGAGCATTCTGAGAGTGTTTGTAAGTCTGAGTCAAGGGTTTGGGTAGAGGATAAAGGCTCTGCAGCTATGTGTGCAGAAACTTGGAAGAGTCCGTAGCTGTGTGTGCGGACCCCTATAGCTGAGTGCGCATGGTAGATCTGGATGTAAGGCTAATAAGTGGAAATAAAGATAAGTTTCTTCTAAATTTTGTGTTAATTCTAAACTATCACAACTCTGTTCTTTAATGAAACTGTTTTGATCTGCGCACGTATGCGTATTGAGTACTTGTGAATCGGATTTAAGCTTAATATGCAAACTAAATAAAAGTAATAAATGTTTTCTTAAAGACCTCTCTAAGTAGATATAGGTTATAATACTTAATCAAATAAATTAGATCTGTAATCAGCGCAGCAATAGAAATCAAATATTATCTAGATCTGCACGGATCTAGTGCAGTGCGAGGCTGTAGGATGGTGCACAAACGTTTCAAACCACATCTATACATCCCAGGGGTGCGGAAACCTAGTTCCAGCACCCTCCCCTACTACCTCGAGTGAGACCTCAATCCGCGCTTCGCGGGCTGTTGCTGAAAGGGCCGGTAGCTACGGGATGTGCTTGGCTAAATAATTCTTCCGAACTTGAGTCAGGCCCATATAAGCCAACAAATGCTTCCGCTGCTGGGACCGGGACCTGCCTAAGGGGTGTCTGATGTGGGAACACTAGAACCCTACAAAGAAAGAGATTGAAGATTGGTGGGATCTGAAATTCCACGAGTTCGCAATTCAGGAAAATAGAAACCTGCAAATATCAAAAGAAGATTGGCTGGACTAGTATATATTCACAGACATTCACGAGATCTTCTTTACATCATTCCTGGTAGAGCTGTACGAGTGGATCACAAGGCTAGCTGACAGCGTGGGAAGGTGCAGATTGGACCAGCCTATTGTGTGGACCTTGGAACTGGTGCGCTAGCTATAATCCACCAAGGATAAGATCACGCATGCAGTAGATCATTGGCTGGATCGGGTAATAGGAGGATTTATCATTGAGTTTGCGATAGATACCACCGTGAGCTATAGTGAGGCAGAAAGGCGATTTATTCAAGGACCACAAGGTAGGTATATCAAATCATTGAATACGTGGATTAAGATGTTGTTATGTGAAAAATAGATTATGTGCGTTGATTAATGTCTAGAGTAATGTGGAGCAGAACAGGTTACCATGGAATGGGAGGAGTAGGGAACAGTCTGTTAGCTTCCATTTCTCAGGAAAGCGAGGAATAACTTACAAGGTTCTCACCAAGAACTGCAGTCTAATTGATCAGAGAGAACTTCCCCCTGATACCACCTCCGTCCATGCCACCACCTGCTTCACCTACATCAAATCCATCCACTCCAACACCAACCCCACCCCTGACTCCAGCAACCTCAAAGATCGGGATGGCAAGTTCAGTTAAGCTGCTGATATTTAAAGGTGCGGGGAATGAGAAACCAGGACGATTATGGTTTGTGATCAAATTTATATGGGATGCTCAAGGTATCACAGATGATAACATCAAGAAGGCTACCCTAGTTAGTGCGCTTCAGGACCGTGCACTGACATCGTACATGAAGTATTCAAGTGATCATCCAACTGAAGGTATTACCACAATCTAGGAGACACTAAATAAGGAATTTGGGTGTGCAAGGTCATGGGCCTAGTTAGTTATTGGGTTCAAAGAGATTGTAATGATGCCTGGTGAAACTCCATGGGAGTTGGATCAGAGGTTGAAAAGTGCTATCCACAAGGCCAACATGACACTGAAAGATGAGCAGCACTGCGTGTGTTTTGTGGCATCATTGAAACCACATCTGAGGATGGCCCTATCACAACAAAAGATCTCAACCCAAGCCGAGGCATTAGAGACAGCACTGAGGTTACATGAGACCCCAATATCGAACCCAAGGTTGGGAGTTCAACAAATCAACACGCAACTTCAAAACTTGAATTTAGAATTGTAGAGCTTGAAGCAAGAAAGGGTATCCCGACCAAAAGTACGTGCAGAGGTGGGATGTGTTAATAGCAAGAGCCAAGCACACGATAAGGACCACTACCATGTCTTCGCAAACTATCTACTGGGGGGAGGCCCAATGCCATTAAAAGTAGAGGTATAAGCAGGACCAAGTGCCATGCCTATGCTCTGGTGTGCGATTTGTTAGGTGGGAGGGAAACACACAATATATAACTGCCACCTATTACAAAAGTATACCCAGATCCTGCAACAGTTGTATGTAACTTCTGTCGATCAGTGGGACACGATGAGCAAACGTGTCGAAGTTATGACTTAATGCTAGAAAGAACCCAAGCTTACCGAATGTAGACTGAAGCGTGGGTAAGATTTCAAGGACGCGACCGAGGAAGAGGAATGGGGCCCAGGTGGGGTTGCGGACCGTTAATCTGTTATAATTGTGGCAGACCAGGACACTATGCTCACAACTGCACTAACCAGACCAGAACTTTGTGCCCCTAGTGGGAATAATTTGATCATGAAATGGTAGACTATCCTACCTTAATTTCCCAACCGCACAAAAAGGGAGCACTCCAACCTCCACCAACCTAGAATATCTAGATGATGCGAACAAAGCCTCGCGAAGAGGATCCCCATATAAATATGGTACTAAGAAGTGGCGCAACTATAGGAGGTCATCCACAAGAAGAACGTAAGGGGTACGATACACCTACAAAGGCACACGACTTTGAGCTGGAACAGGGAAGGACGATGCCGAGGGAAGCTCAATGGGGCGGTGCAGAAGCTTCTACCCCAGGTAGAAGGATCAAATGGAGTCGGGGTTAGACCCCTCCATGATTATGACCTTTCTCGAAACCTGCATGAAACTACTGCACGATAGTAAGGTTGTTCAAGGATTACAAGAACTGATCACCAGGTGCACCGGATCCAGCGAACCGCATGTAGTCCGAAAAATAGGAAGACATGCTCTTCGCACTAGACGGGAAATGAGACTGACAGCGCAAATCAGTGAATATGAAATGGATCAGGTCATCTTGGACTTAGGCTTAGATGCGAAGGTATTACCTAAAAAAACATGGGAGCGCATGGGCAAGCCTGCATTACAATGGTCCCCGAGTCAGTTAAGAATGGCTAACCAACAAAAGATCTTACCAATGGATCGACTGTAAAGAGTGACTATGGATATCGATGGTATAAGTACGCTGACCGATTTTGAAGTTATAGAGATTGTTGATGATAGTAATTATTACCCTACATTGCTCAAAATTGATTGGGCAATGGACATGAAGGGGATTATTAATTTAAAGAGGCAGAAAAATATGTTCGAAAAGAATTCACTATGAGTAGTAGTTTCATAGGACCCAGCAGAAGGAGAATGCTACACCGAACCCGTGCGTGATGAGGACAGTGACGATGAGTTAGATTGCATCTATCAGATAGCAGCACAGGACCAGGATCAGGTGCATCCCGTGGATGGTGGAAGAACCTCGTGGGAATGCAATATCATGTGCATAATGGATTCCGAGGAGGAGATTGAACGATGTCAGAAACGCTTGCAGAAAGTTACGACGCTTAACTACAATATGTTTCGGTCACTGCGACACATAACCACTGAGGAGAGACAACAGCCAGTAGAGAGCACCGCAACCGATGAAGGGCAGCTCGTCGAGTATGGCACGGTGGATACATCACAAGAATAGCATGATGGGTCGAAAAACGAGTTGTGTGTACCAAAGGGGGGGGGGCGCGCAAGCCAAGATCTAGGAAGCAGTTCCATATATGCATTGGAAAAATAGTTGGTCATAAATGATGAAGGGTCCGAATTCATATTAGGTGACCATCAACCCAAATAGATCTGCGTAGAATGAAGGTTCGCATGGCTTGACAGGGAAGTCTCTTGAATACAACTCGCCCTAGCAGTGACAATATCCATGATAGAATTCAGCGGCTCCGGGCAGCCATTTAGCATGGTAAGGTGCAGCTAGGTAAGTTAGAAGAAATACGGGCCAGACTTTGCACACAGAGTGCGAAGCTAGATAAATTTATTACCAACTTGCAGTTAGAAGCCACCTGCATGGGTCACACAAAGGCGCAAACGAAGGAACCAGGAAGGGCTGGCTTTCCTACCCTGCTACAAGCAACGACCTCGCTAGCATGGTTGCACTGGCACCTGAAAGGGCAAGACCACATACACTGCAACCCATTAATAGAATCAAGGGAACAAAGAAGGTGCTCGCAACCTGGGCTAGTCGGGAAACGGAAGATCCACATGAGGGGTTCACCCACCTGATTATCCGTAGGAGGTCCAGTCTCAGCGCTCCCCGCAATTGAAAGAGGGTGCAAGACTATAAACTAGACTACTGCAAAGTTGTGCGATATGACCTCAGCATACATACAAAAACCGCATTTGCAATCCTGGGGATTCGCTGCCACGAAGGAAAGGTGGAAATCAACCATTGCATGTACTGTTCATGACATGATGACCCATTTAAAGCACCATGTAGTGTGCGACGGGCAATTAAGGTGGAAGAATAATCACCAAAATCGCATTAATGAGCTGACGCAAGGGCAAGTAGCCAATCTTGAATTCTGAATCTTATATAATCATAGTAAGGATCACACCACCACGTCATGCCATTCTGTAAGAAAGTTGTCGTGGGTTAGGAGCAAGTGCAATATGAGTGACGAGCAATTCGAAGAAAGTCTATGGTTTAAGGCATTATCGAAGCACTACCAAGAAGCAATCCACAAAGCACAAAATCCTACCACCAATAACCCGTAGCAAGCGTTGCCACAAACAACTGAGCTCCCAAAATCACCTCTAATGCCAAGGACTAGGAAGGACCCTCAGATCCCAAAATTAGTAAGGAGGTCGCCACGACACCTGCACTTTGGCAAGTTCACAATGGAGGAAAAAGGTAAATCTATTATGATTGACAACAATATGGAAGCCAAAGACTTTCCCACATATGTCGAAGAAGTCAACCTTGAGGAGGATCTTATACAGCCTGTACAATGACCCAAGTATGTGTCTCCAAGCAAGGGGAAGGTGAACGTACCTACAAACCTAGATGAAGTTAACACTATCATCACTACCCCAACTCTACCAAAAGAAGTCCCAGTAGAAAACTCGGTGGTTGTCCATGTGGCGGCAATAAAATTCAAAGATTGGGATCTCGTGGATATAGTAAAATTTCCCCACCTAGTGACAGATGCACTAATGGAGCAGACTGTAGAAGGGACAGTGACAACGCTCCAGCCCAAGGAGTGGTTGTGGAAAGTGGACCAAGCTGGGTTACTCTGTCTCTTGTCAATTCCCCACTTCCTCTAGCCCCTGATAACCATGTTAGTTATAAAGTAGTTGCTCTATCTAATTCATGAGGAAATATTATGGGCCGGTAAACCCATCAGTATCACACTTGAACTTGTTCATCGAGTTTCACACCTTCCCTGCAACGGGAGAGATCCTTGAAAAATTATTAACATAAGTAATGATGTCACGATGATAGAATGACTAAAAAAGAAGTATAAGCTTACAAAGGGGCAACAAGGGTATGTCATTGATAGTATCTCAGATAATGCAGTTTTTGTTGCCACTCAATTGCTGGCAGGGAAAGTAATAAGGAAGTGTCGTGGCACTGAGGTTCCAGCAGTCGTTATTGCACTCGCTGAAGAATGCGCCACTGGCATGCAGTTCAATTGGTCCCAGTTTCTCTGTGAATAATTTTTGACCAACTACCATGAAGTGCAGGAGGAGGGAAAAACTTTCAATTATGCATGGCTTCTCCTGTCCATCATGTTGGTTTCCACCGAACAACACAAAGAAAGCCAGTTTCCTGTCTTGGACTCGAAATGGCTGGAAGTTTATCAATATGCTTCCCTTTAGGTAACAAGGGACGCGGGACGAATTTGAAATATCAAAATCTTTTGGGTACTGATGGATGTGAATGTGTGTCAGTGGATTAATGCCTTAAGCCACCTGTCCAATGGGATCTATGAAAGCATGAAGCATATTGCTGAATTTAAGGTAGACATGCATCGTCTCTACATTAGGGCATGTAAGGACCCGGCCCAAGCATGGACCTCACTCTAATTTATTGCTATTGACGATGTTATCAATTGGATTATGGATACTTGGCCACTGGCATGGTGCAAACCGGCGTCAGTAGAGTGCAACGAGGCCACTATCAGGCAGCAAAAGGAGGAAGCTAAGTGGGTCACGCAGGAAAAGTGTAATGAAAAGTTCGTCGTGGAAGTTAAGGCAGCACGAGGGATGCGGCTCGGGTGACAGTAGGAAAGACACCACCAGGAGGGACGGAGTCAACAACAGACAAGGACAGTCAGAAGGCAACCCCTAAGCGGGTTGCAGACAAACCACTAGTAACAAGCACAAATTCACCTCTGAAGTGGTCAGTGCCATCAGAGCGATCGAAGTCATGGAAGAAGGAAAAGGCATCTAAAATAGACAGCAAACTGACCACGATAACTGTGTTATCGCTTAGGTTGTTCCCTTTGACTCCCAAGGGAATACGGCCGAGGTAACCACAAACCAGTCTTTGGACTGCAGGTCCTAGCCTACCAACAGTTAGAGAGGGCTCTCTCTTCAGGATTTAACTTTGTTTAAGGGTTGATTTTAGGCTAGTTATGGGTTTATTTTATGTTTTGTTTAAGTTTTGGTGGATGGTTGATTTTGATCAAGCAGAGGTGACACACAAAGTATACGAATTTCAAACCATTAGGCATGGGGTCATGGAGTTAGACTGCTGGTGCACTTTCTTGGCCACAAGGGGACTATGGAGCAGGATAGCTATACATGAAATAATATTTAGGTGAAATAAGAATGAAATGAGGGTTAAGGAATGAGAGGCAATTAAGAATCTCTCTTTCGACTTAATCAGAGGGAAGATGAATGAGATCTATCTAGGAGTAGTCAAGAATTCCTAGATAACTATCATGTATGGGTAAATTAGGGTAAATATGAGCCAGAAGGAATTCACATTTATATCTAATTCAGAGGAAAACATATAGGAACAACAAAAATTGAGCATAGAGTGCATTTAAGCAAATTCTAGGCTATTCATTTTTCCTGTTATTTAGACAATGATGCAATAAAAACATGTATAATGAAATATAATGAGAAAACACTTATTGTTCCATGTAATAGCACGAGAATTCCATAGTCACTCTTCAACCATTTAAACACAGCAAACAGTCATTGTTCCAATCTTTTATGCAGTCTTTGATTAATGAAAATATCAAATATACAGTGCAATTCTCTCAGGAATCGTTTCATCAACCAACCCCTAATACATCTCTTTTACCAGTATATATAGGAGTTTTACAAAATATCCCACAGGGAAATATCTGGTCATTAATATATCCATCTACTTCTGACAAAAATTAATGACGATTTATGGAAAAATCGCACAGCAATAAGTGAGGCATTTAAATCTCTTTACTCATTGTGGTAGGTTTCTGATGTGTTGTTGACCCTTCGGCTCTGGCTGGAGGTGGGTGACCGCCTCCGTGAAATGTTGTCCTGTAGTGCTATCTCGTGACACCTGTTCTGCGATTTTAAATATCAGCGCGAATTTCACCCTTTGTTAATTTGAATCTTATGGCAGCTGAGCTACATGCTACCATTCCCTTATGTAGTCAAAAAGAAAGAGTTTCAAATGATTTTAAAAATCTGAAGCAGACTTTGCCACCAATCTTCAGTTGGCAACTGATGTTTTCTTAGCTTGTATAATGTTTCATCAACTTCGGTGTAGGTATAATAATTAGGCCAAACTGGAAAGAGGTGTGCTACCTCATGCTCTATGTAAAATAAATTCTCCAGCTTGTCATATAAACTCTGCCCTGTGGGAGGGACTACTTCTTCTGTGTTGCTGGATGATGCTGTTACTTGATTCTGTATAAAGGCACTCAGCCTATTTTCATATTGTTCCTGCTTTAATAGCCTTCCAGCACTGGTGACCAGGTTGGGTAAACCTTTGGTTTACAAATTTGCAAGCCTCTGTCTAAAGGCATTTACCTCTATCTGCATTTCCTGTCACTTCCTTCCTATGGTCTGGACAAAATTCCTCATTTTCAGTACCTTCTTGGCTTTTATTATAGCCTCTGTCCTGTTTTGGATGTTTAGTACTGCCAGCTGGTCACCAGTACTAGTATTCAAAAAGTGAATTAACCGAGTAGCTTGTTCAGGCTTATTTGCTAGCAATGTCCTGGCTTTATGGTTTTCAAGCTGAGCCACAGTCATCAGTTCTACTTAGTCAAACATGGTCCGTATTCCTGTCCATTGTTGGGCCAGAGATTGGCCAATTTTATTCCACAAAATTGTTTTTATCTCAGTCACGGTCCTATGGAGAGTGAGATCTTTCTCCAAGGCCTTTATCTTATTTTCCAGGGCCTTTACTTCCCTGATTTTCTCAGCAACTGTCATTTTTTATTTATCATAACTAGCCTCAATCTTGGCTAGCTTTTCTTTTGTTTCCTTCATCTCTGTCATTTGCAATTCAAGAGCCTTAATCTCGTTCATCAGGGTCTCCATGCTCAAGTTGGCCTCTTTCACTGTTGCTGTTGTTGGATCTGCTGAAGTTGATGCACCTATTGCTACTTTTGGATCTGCTGAAGTTGATGCACCTGTTGCTACTGTTGAACCTAGGGGTGGTGCTGCTGAAGTGACTGTTGTTGAAGGAGCAGTGATTGTTGGAGCTGGTATTGTTGGAGCATTTTGTGATGGTTGAGGGGTCAAATCTGGTTGTTTCCCTCGTTGAGCTTCCTCCAATGCTTTCTCCATTTCCATTATCCTTTCATTCATCCTCATAAGTAGACTTACCACATCTTCTGCTTCTTGTTGTTGGGCTACTTCTGCAGTTTGAGGATGTATAGTGATGGGCAGCTTCATTTGTTTTCTCAATGCTACTATGTCTTCTTCCTTTTTCTTAATCAAGGCTTGCGTACCTTTGGGATCTTTGGGATTATGTCCCAACTCTATGATGATCTCCTCCAAGGATTTTATCCTATTATCCTTGGCCAACGATCAGGCCTTTTCCAGCTCTAACTGGGCAGAAGTGTTGTATAGTGAGTTCTGCAATCTATGAGCCAAAAGAGCCTTGTCTGCCAATGTAGAATACACCATTTCTCCAGTCTGCTTATGCAATTCAATTTGGTCAAGAGGATGTATATCTTTCTCTAGTACCTCCAGATTAGTTCTAATGTAATCTGCAGCTGATTGTGGCTGCTGTGTAGTAGGCCTGAAGTGACTGAGTGTCATCTTCCCTGCTTCTATATCATAGGCTGCCATTAGCCTCTGCTGATTTGTTGGTGCCATTCTCATTAATTGGTTATAAAGCTGGAACCTTATTGGCTCGTTCCTAGATTTAATCTCTGTGAATGCCTTTTTTATGTCCGAACTTCTTTGGGTTTGCTGTTTGGAGGATGAAACCTCCCCACGTGGTTGTCTCTCTTGCTCCTGCTGAAAGGAGCTGGCCGATGTTTCCAAAATAGGAGGGATCTGCTGCTCAAAAGTCCCCTCACCCATGATGTTTCTCATGTTCTCTTCTGTGATCTCTTCCTCGGCATAGGGGTTTATTCTCTTCCTTTTTTCTCCTTGCTGGTTCGTAAGTGTCCCTGTGGGTGTCTCATCTATTTTATCCCTCTTCTTAGCTCTCTCCTCATTGTGAGGAGTTTGCAGCACAGGGATTTCAGGTGCTCTTGACCCTTTTCTACATTTGAGGATGGTTGCTCCTCCATTGTGCTTTGTTGTTCAGAATGTTCAATTTCTTTTCACTTGTCTGCTAATGATATGGCCTCTTTAGTAGGCTGCCTTGAAGTAGCAGTTGATGTGCTTGCTCCCACTGGTTGAGGCTGTGCGAAGGTGACCTGTGCAACATAATCCAAGTCAATTCCTTTCTCAACTTCTTTCATGTCTCTTTCTAATTTTTCCTCTTCAGTGAGCTCTTCATCATCTAAGGTGCCTTCTACCCATTCTGGTTGATTAGAATATTGTTCAACGTGGGGGAGTAACTGGTGCACATATCCTGAAAGCCTATGTTTGATTCTTCTAAGGCTTATGAAGTGTTCAGGGTCATATGGTGCCCAGTAGAAGCTCTGTTTTAGCCTAAGTTCTTGTCCTAGCATGTTATCTGCATCTTTCCATGCTTCTTCCCTCTTGTTGAAAACGAAGGGACCCAATTGGTGTTTGATTTTCAGCTGTGCCTTCTTGTTTTCTCTGTGGAAATTGGTTAAGTCTGCATGACTGAATTGCCTGAAATATTCCAAGGCAAAAAGTCTCATAGGGACATATCTAGGTAGCTTGTAGGGAGACAACTCGCAACCATAAATTCTGATCACTATGTGGTTTTGGTAGAAATACCAATCACCAATGTTGTAGCCTTTAAAAAGATGCAGGATCCTCTGCATTTCAACAGTTAGCCTGGTAGGAGGAGTCAGCATCAATAAGCAAGTACCAAGGTAAATGAATAGGTCAATAAACTCACAATATGTGTATGGAGAATGGTGGACTTCATGGAAAACTGAGGTCCAATAAACCACCGATCTCCTCTCTCCCTTTGGATCTAATCTTCTGAGTGGAACTTTGAAACTATCTAGGTGATAGTAGAGCAGCAAGTGGTATATATAAGAAGTGTATTTGAACAATTTTTCTCTCTCAATCATCATGAATTGTTCATGTATTTTGTTAGCTATGAATGTGGCATAGTCATACATGATAGCAGGGGGCTGCCCTGGGGTGAATATGGTTAGGAGAAAGAATACAGTCTCATCCACAAATTCTCCTGTTTTGCATCCTAGGATGTATGAAATCATGTCCACCATGAGCTGGCCTGTTTCATTAAATGAAACCTGATGATAGGGAGGAGGATGATCATATTGGCACTCTGTCTTCATAAATAGTTGGCCAACTCTTGATTTTTCTGTATCGGAGACCCTTGCACCCTGATCCACCAAGAGTTTCATTGTAAGGGGAACCAGAGTCTGAGGAGGCTCAAAGTTCAACATCTCATTTATAGCTTGAGGAGTGATATGGAAGAGCACAGACCCATCTGGCCTGAGAATTGCCCTCAGAGTGGGTTCATAGTGTGCATGGCATAGGTGAATGAAATCAGGTAGCACATTGACTTCTGGCAAGTAATAGCAGGGCATGCTGGATTGCCAAATCCCCAAAGTATCAGTGTTATTCCTGTGGTTGTGCTTGAATTTTCCCACAGCTTTGAGGTGAGTAGTAAGGCCTGACATATCTCTGATATGAAAGTCCCTCTCTGCTAATGGTAGCCACTGTAAGTCCATATGTGGAGCATTTAAGGGAGCAATGTTCAAGGCTACTGGAGTCTCCATATCTGATAGTGCTGGTATGGATGGCAGTGTAGGTATCAAACAGTAATAGGAAATGGAATCTAAGCTCAAAGGGTCACACAGAATTGTTGAATTGCAGGGTCTGTGGACTGAGCGCTGAGGGAAGTGGAGTTGGATTTCGCCCAAAGGGGCACAAGTCTGCAAAGGGAGAGGGAAACTAAGGGTTTCCCTTTAGGAAAATAGGTTGCACCTGACCGGAACAGGGAGCTCGGCTGAATTGAATCCAAATTTGAGTGACTCGTGCAATTTGTGAGTGAATATAGATGGACACAGTATTAGAATAGTTCGTTTGCAGAGGGGATTAGTTTGAAACTTGCAAGATTGTTGTGAATTACCAACCAAAATAAGAAATGTCGAACAAGGGAGGATCGGTGGGAATGCTTATTGGAGAAAAATGCAAGTACCTTCGGCAATTTTGAACAGAGAAGAGAAAAACAGGGCTTTCAGGTGAAATGTGGATAAATACCTCTTTACAGGGCGCTGAGGGCACTTGGGCAAGTAGAGTTTGAGCTGCAGAGTGCTGCTGTTGCACCGGTTTGCAGGTTGATAGTCTTGCAGAAGCTCCGGGAGCGCAAAATAGTGAAAAATGCATGGACGTTGTTTACACAGCGAACACAAAAATAAACCAAAATAGTCATTTTCCTGACTTTTAACTGAATTTCGTAAATTTGGCGCTTTTTGGCGCTTTCCATGAATGACATCATCATGACGTATTTTTTTTTCGGGTAGCGGGTACGGAGATGATGTGGTGCCTGTCGTGAATGATGATGTCAGCATGACATGGTGGCAGAGTGATGACATCAGCAGGTGACATGGCGCAGGTGTATTACAGCAGCAGGCGACGTGGCGGAAATGTGGCGGTAATGCGGCGGCAACGTCATACAGTGACGTAAGAAATAGGGGAAGCTAGTAAGGTTTGCATCGGACCGCTTTTGGTACGGGGCCGGTATGCGTCAAGGGCGGCTCGATGCAATAGGCAGCCGACAGCTGTCCCGGTGTACGACGGTGAAACCGTCGACCATCGGGTACTATCATGCCACCATGAAGGGGCGCCCGATATGTATGAGGGCCGTCGAATCTGGGGGAGCTGATCCGATGGCGGACGGGAAGGCAAAACGCTCGGGTTTTATCAGAACAGCACGCCCGATAGTTGGAAATTTTACGGTTGCAGGTGGGTTAAAACTTTATGTTTTAAGTTTAAACGCGCTTAGGACATGGTTGTCTTCTATCCGAATGTTAATAAAATTCCAATTATGTGTGCGGGGCGGGGGCTGAGCATAGCTATTTATCTAACGGGGTGTTAAATAAATTCTAAGGGTAGGTGGACGCGGATAGGCTAATACTAGGTCCCAAACGAACCTAATATTTCCTCGACTTTTGTTATTAGGCTATAATTGCCATGGGAATGAATATTTAGTATTTTTGGGGTTTTTTATATAGTTTTTTGTAGAATAGGGATGGGAGAGTGGTTAGGGAGCTACATAATAGAATTAGGAGTTAATATGACTTGGTGAAGTGGAAATGCAGGGGAATGATGAATTTATGCAGAGATTATTTTTATATAAGAAATGTTGCTTCTTTTCAGCAAGTCAACTTCAGAGGTCAACTTGGTTCTCAGCCAGAATGGAGTGGAAATGGACTTTTTGGGCAGATCCCTAAGTCCTTGAGGGAATGTTAGTGAATGATTTTTGAGGGGATGAAGGGGGAGTTAGACATGCTTCCAAACCTTGCCATCCAATAGTGTCTTGATAGTCTTGCTTCCAATGAGATGAGCTTTCTTTGTTTAGGTCAACACTAAGGATGATCTAGCTTCTACAACCCCAGGCTACCTACCCTGCCTAATATCCCTAGCATTTTTTGTTTCTTCGGGAAGGGTACATTTAGACTTGAAGACCCTGATTGCCTTTTTTCTTTTATAACTGCCCTCCTATCTAGAAACTACCCTTATTTCTTCCAAGGGCCCAGATTAAGCAGTTGGGCTCCTTAATTCTCTACCTAGCCAATGATCTGTCAAGTTTAAACAGTTTGGACAAATTTTCTTTCTCTATCTTCTAAAACAAGTAATTTAAACCTAGGGAGGCCAGGATTAAATTGTTTGGCCCTCCCTTAACTGTGAAATTCTTCAAAAATGGAGCTTTTGCAGCATGAAAAGGATGAACATTTTTGGCACTTCCACTGTTTAATCATGAAAAATGAAACCTATTAGTATAGGAGGCTAACAGTGGCTCCACTTGGGGGTGGCCTTTCCTTGTGAAAGGCCAAGAACAGCAAGTCAGATTGCCTTAATCTCTCAGTTGTTGTTGTTTTCTGAAATTTTTCTTCTTCTCAATGTATTTGACCGAATTCTTATAAGCTAACATGCAGTATCTTTTCAGTTGTTTTGTAGAGAAATTACAGCTCTGTTTTTCCTTTTTGGGTGCTTGTGGTCATGTTGAACTCTACTTGGGAACTTCTTTGGGATTATTTCACACCACAGAGATCTAAACTGGAGATTTCTTTGATCTTTCCTTCAAAATTTGTTGCATTATTCTTTCTTAGCGGCCTGCTATAAAAGTGAAAACAAAGTGCTGGAAATATATAAATTATTAATGTACAAAATAATATACAGATTTGTGTTGTATCTAGATGCGGTCATGATAATTCTTCAACATGCGGCCATTAACAGGGCCTTCCTCAGCTGTGCTGCCATCCAAATTCTTCAGAAAATATGTGTTATTGCCCTGAACCGCCGAAATAAAAAAGGGGCCTTTCCAAAGTAAATCGAACTTGCCATGCTTTCTTTTGTCCTCCCTTCTTGAATCCCATCTTAAGACTTTGTTGCCCATGAATAAATCTTCAGCTTTTGTTCTTTTGTCAAACATTTTCTTGAGATTTTCTTGTAAAACTTGAACTTTGTCATACACTTGCTCTCTTGTTTGCTACAAATGGATGGTTTTGTTTATCATCCTTTGGATATCATTGGGCTCAGCCTGAATCTCTTGTAGCAGTTTGATAACAGGGATTCACAAAGACGAAGGGAAGTTAGCCTCCATGCCATAGACTAACTCATATGGGCTCATCCCAATGGATCTCTTGGTTGTCAATATATCAGCCCATAATGCATTTGTGAGTTTTTTGTGCCAATTCTTTTTATTTTCCTCTAAGACTTTCTTGATGATATTGATTAGGCTTTTGTTGGATGACTCGGCTAGGCCATTACCTTGAGGATAATAGGCTGTGGAGTGGCCTAAGGTGATGTGAAATTTATGGCAAAAATTGATCATTTTCTTGGACTTGAAGGCAGCAGCATTGTCTGTAATGATTTTTTCAGGGCAGCCAAATCCAGACAGAATATTGGTTTCAAGGAATTGGATAATGGTGGATTCATTGGCTTGCCTACATGGGATGACTTCAATCCACTTGGTGAAATAATCTGTGGCTGTTAGAATCCACTTGTGCTGGCCTGATGATGATGGGTGGATTTCTCCAATGAAGTCAAGACCCCATTGTTGAAAGGGCTTCCTTCAAAGACTTGGCATTTGTGGCATGATACCTCAAACTTTTTGACATCTGCAAACAATTAGGGCCAATAGAAACCAACCCTTAGTATCTTATCAGTAGTGGATTTCCAATATAGGTGCCCTCCACAGTCCCCTACATGGAATTCTTTCATAACACTGTCAGTTTCATCTAAATTTAAACAATTCAGCAAAATTCCTTCATGATTTTTCCAAAACAGGGCACCATCTAAGACACAAAACTTTGATGCTTTCATTTTTAGAAATCTCTTTTTGGTTCTGGACAACCCTGGGGGAGCACACAGGTTTAACAATATAAAACAAATATCAACATACCATGGGGATTGTAAAAAATCTTCACCGATCTGTGGAGTCGCCAGCTCATATTCATTGTCCAGTTCATTTATATCTAAGGCTTGAAAATTGGTTTCGGACAACAGTTTGGCTAAACCTTGTCCCTTTATAAGTTTGGTGGGTTTTATCTCAATGTCATACTCCAGAATGCTGGCAATCCACTCGCCTCTTTTTCCTTCTAATCCCTCTTGGGTTAATATGTCTTTTACAACAGAGTTCGGGACATAAGCAATCACATGGGAGTATAAAATGTAAATTCTTAAGTCTTTGATGGCCTTGACCAAGGCATAGGCCTGTTTTTCCATGATTTGATACTTCAAGGGGGCATCCCTAAGGGCTCGGCTGAAAAAAGAAATGGGCTTTCCATTTCCTTGGTCATCCTTTTGTAAAAGGATAGCAGCTGTGGAATGTTTAGATGCAAATGAGAAGATGATGAAATCCTTATCAAATTGTGGACTTGTGAGGGCTGGTGCTTGTGTTAATGCAGTTTTTATGCCCTCAAAGGCTTGCTTGGATTCTACAGTCCATTTTATATTGGAATCTTTCTTAAGCATATTGTTCAGCAACCTTATCAGCTCAGCCAAGTTCGAGATAAATCTTCTAAGGAAATTGATCTTTCCCAAGAAAGCTTGCAATTCTTTGATGTTTCTTGGATAAGGGATTTGTAGAATGGCTTGAATCCTTTCGAGATCAATTCTAATCCCATCTTTAGAAATGATATGGCCAAGGAGTTTACCTTCTTCTAGACCAAACAGGGATTTCTTGGGGTTTAAAGATATACCATATTTCCTACAGGTTAGGAATATTTGCCTTAGGTGTTTCAGGTGCTCTTGATTAGATTTTGAGAAAGGAGTAAGGTCATCAAGGTAGACAACCAAGAAATCATGGATTTCCTTGGCAAAAGCAATGTCCATAGCCCTTTGAAAGGTTGCACTTGCGTTTTTTAGCCCAAAAGGAATTTTGACATATTTGAAGGTTCCCCATGGTGTGGTAAAGGTTGTCTTGTCCTGGTCATCCGAGTGAACTAATATCTAATTAAAACCTGAGAAGCCGTCTAGTAATGAAATATTTGAATACCCCACTACTCTTTGCAAAATATGGTCCATTTTGGGCAGAGGATAATGGTCTTTTAAAGAGACTTGGTTTAAATTTCTTAGGCCCACACACAGTCTGATCTCACCTGATTTTTTCCTTGTGGGAACCAGATTTGATACCCATTCAGAAAATCTGATGGGTGCTATGATTCCTACTTCAAATATTTTCTTCACTTCCTTTTCAATGAGGGGAAGAAGCATAGGGTTAATTCTTCTCAATTTCTGCTTAAATGGCTTTTGGTTTGGTTTTAAGGGAATAGTATGTTGAATAACTGAGGTGTCATAGGATTTTAAGTCCTCATAACTCCAAGAAAATACATCCTGGAACTCTTTGAACAGATCCACATACTTTGTTTTTTGATCAAGTGGCAGATTTTTGGACAATTTAATGATTTTGGGCTTCTCTGCTGTCCCAATATTGCATTCTTCAATTGCAGTGTTTAAGGGTTGCATTTTTGGCTTCTTGGGGATGTCATTTGCATCAAACATGTCTTCTAATGGAGTTAGGCCAGCGGGCAGGAAGTTGTCTTTTAACTCAATGATTTCGGCCTCTGTTCTGGCTATTTCCTCCAAATGCATCTGTTTCAGTTCTTCTATATTTTCCTGGTCAAAGATTGTTGGGCACAATATCTGTTTTGCTGCTTCAGCTGTTGGATTTTGCTGACTTTGGATTGTTGTTTGTAGTTGGTGGTGATCCATGACATCCTCATCTATATTTATGTCTGAAAACTCCTGCTGTAAGGTGAGGAAATTATTAATTTGTACATCATTTTCAAACACTTGCCAGTATTTGATATTGTCAAGGACAGTCGGCCTATGCTTTATCTCAGCAGTGAAATGATGATTGGGGCCAAAAGGCAACTTGTAGGTGCTAGAAAATGTGGCTAGGCCGTGTGCATGTATGTTGTGGTTTCTGGCAATCTTAGTAAGCTGGAATTCGGTGAAGGAATCAAGTATGTCTGTGGCGGCAGACCTGTAAGCTCTCAACCTATTGTCATTGGTGACAAAGTTGCCCTTCACCTGTTGTATGATCAGGTCAGAGTCTCCTAGAATTGAAACTCTTGTGGCTCCTAGGGATTTGATCAGTTTAAGGCCTAAGAGGAGGGCTTCGTATTCTGCCATGTTGTTGGTGCATCCGAAATTTAGTCTGTAGGCATGACCCTATGCATGGTTGTTATGTGTATTGTGAATCCATACTCCTGCCCCTGCTCCTAACTTATTAACTGAACCATCAAACTCTAAATACCATGTAATTTCTTGCTTATGGCCAGTATCAAGAGTTTCCGTCATTTTAGGATTGGGCAGACTCAAGTTTTGAATTTGGGGAATTTGTTCTTGTATACTAGTTGTATTGTCTACTCTGACACTCTCATGAGTATGGGTAAGCAATTCCTCGCTCAGGTTTATCTCCTGTTCTAAAGCCAAAGGCTTATTATCAGTTGGAGGGGAACCTTCATCATTGAATAGAATAAAAGAGTCCATATCAGAATGGATTGAGTAAATGGGGAAGTTTTGAGGCTTTTCATCACTACTCACCACATATTTCATCAAAGTTTCTCTTTGCAATCTCTTTGGTTGCCCAAAGACTGAAATAGTGGTGTAGGACATGTCTAATTGCAAAGATCCCTGGAGTTTGGCCCCCCAAGACCTTGATAACAACATGCCATATTTTGGTGGAATGTCAGCTACCACCACATCCATCAAGATTGTTTTGTTTGGGTATTGGACTAAAGAGACACACAAATCTTTGATTAGGCCTAAACACTTGACCTGACTGGAATCAAATGAGAATAAATCTTTATATGGTCTTGTGATATCCAAATTTAGTTTCTCCATTACAGATTTGGGCATTAAGTTGTGTGAAGCTCCTGAATCAAACATTGCATTGTGTAACACTTTATCATGGATATGTAAACTGACGTAAAAGGGTAGGACACCCTCGTTTACTATTTTTCCATCGACTTCTGGACCAAAAAGTAACTCAGGTGTATCATCTAAGACATTAACATCGTCCCTATTCTCTGGTATTTGCAGCGACCTTTTGATTTGCTGTTTTTATACATCATGTTTAGCGAGCTCAGAGAGAGGGATAGATATTTTTAATTTGGCTATTTCGGCCTCCAAATCAAATGCTTTTTCTGATTGGGTTTTAGTATTGTAACTACTAGATTTTCCTTTTTCAACTGTGTTTTCAGCGACCTTCTCCTGATTATCAGTGTGGTCCTGGAATATTGTTGTTTTGGAAGCGTTTAGAGGGGTGTTGTTTGAATCCTCTTTTAAGGGAGAGGATACTAATGGCTGTTTGTGTGAAGGGTGGTTCTCCGTATCCTCTACTGCCACTTCCTTTGGGTTTTGGCCTTTTCCCTCAACAGGTTCTGTAAAGGCAGCTTTTTCTTTTATTTTCTTTGGTTGTTTAGTATCTTTTGTTTTAACAGATTGTGGCACCTCTATGGTCCTACTTCTTAAATTATATTGCTTATGAACTTCATATACAGCCGCATCATAACCTTCTCTGAAGTCGAATGACTCGCCAGATTTGGTTTGAAATTGTTTAAATTCTTGGGCTTCTTGGTCATCTTGAGTTAGAAAGACCTGTTGTTCACTGTCTAGGCCCATCAGGTTGATGTGGGAGTCTTCTGTTGGTTCACTAGAGGTTGAGACCTCTGCATAATTTTCTTGAAATGGGGGTTTGATATTCTGGTCAGGGCCAGTCCTCCCTGCATTTTGGTTCAGAGTTTTTCTAAAATTAGGATTCCTGGCTGTATTGCTCGTTTGCCCTTCCCAGGATGATTTTCTTTCAATGGTCTCTACCTGATCTCCCAATCTGTCCATACCTTTGATGATTGCATCTAATTTTTGTTCAAATGCCGAAGGTTCTTCTTTGAAAGTTGTTCTTCTTTCTGTTCTCACTTGATTTCATTTGGTGATCAAGTTTGCTTCCACACTAACAACGATATTCTGCATGTCTGCTAAGTTTTGTGGAGCTCTTTCCCTTAATTGATAGGCCATGTCTGATTCAAATCTGTCAGGGAATTTGATCAAGGCCAAGTCAGGTGGGGGTCTAAGGTTTTGTGGTATGGCATTGTATGTATTATTAAACCGAGCACAATAGTCCTGAATAGTCTCTTGTGGACCCCTTTTCAAATTGTCATACTCAGTTAATATATGTAAAGGGTCTTTCTTTTTTTCACCATCTATTTAAGAAGACTTGACAAAGGTCCTTGGGATCAGCGATAGAATTTGGAGTAAGAGATTTGAACCAGGTCCTAACATCACCAGTTAGACTTTGGACAAAGATCTTCATCCTCACTCCGTCATCATCAATTTCATAATTTTCAAAATAGTCCTACATCTTCTTGGTGTGCATTTGAGCCGTATAGGAACCAGTACCATCAAAACAAGTGATCTTACTTTGATAATCCTGAGGCAGAGCCCCTGGATTTGTAGGTAATTACAAGGGAGCATATTTATTGGGCATATTTGCAGGAACAATTGGGACAGTAGGAATAAGTGGAACAGCTGGAACAACACCAACAACAGTGGTACTGGGAGAAGTATTCACAGTAACTGGAGGGGTGGAAGAGGTGCTTAGAGAGGTAGATGGTGAACTTGGGGAAATAGCATTTGAACGAAATAAAACCTTGACAGGGGTTGGAACACAGCCTGGTTGAATTATTTCAGGACTAAAATCAGTGAAGTGTTCTTGTTGCCCTCGTTTCCTAAGGGTCTTGGGTATTAAATTGGGATTTTCAAAAATAGCTGGGGGATCTGGGTCAGGATTTGACCTTGTGTAACGGGTCTTTCTCTTTGGAGCCAGCTTCTGAACCTCTTTTTGTGTTTTCTAAGAATAGTTGTGGTTCTTTAGAAAGAGACTGGTCAAACTTGGGACAATTGTTTGGTACTTAGGACTGGATAAAAATTGCCCGAAGCAGCTTCTATATACTCCTGCAAATGCAAAGAAAAACTATTTTTAAAGGTTTCCTGGCTGTCTTTCAGATTTTATCTTCAGTATTAAGGAGTAGACAACAGTTTGAAAATAAGTTCGAGGTCCCCAGTGGAGTCGCCATTATGTTATCGCTCAGGTTGTTCCCTTTGACTCCCAAGGGAATACGGCCGAGGTAACCACAAACTAGTCTTTGGACTACAGGTCCTAGCCTACCAACAGTCAGAGAGGGCTCTATCTTCAGGATTTAACTTTGTTTAAGGGTTTATTTTAGGCTAGTTATGGGTTTCTTTTATGTTTTGTTTAAGTTCTGGTGGATGGTTGATTTTGATCAAGCAGAGGTGACACACAAAGTATACGAATTTCAAACCATTGGGCATGGGGTCATGGAGTTAGACTGCTGGTGCGCTTTCTTGGCCACAAGGGGACTATGGAGCAGGATAGCTATACATGAAACAATATTTAGGTGAAATAAGAATGAAATGAGGGTTAAGGAATGAGAGGCAATTAAGAATCTCTCTTTCGACTTAATCAGAGGGAAGATGAATGAGCTCTATCTAGGAGCAGTCAAGAATTCCTAGATAAATGTCATGTATGGGTAAATTAGGGGAAATATGAGCCAGAAGGAATTCACATTTATATCTAATTCAGAGGAAAACATATAGGAACAACAGAAATTGAGCATAGAGTGCATTTAAGCAAATTCTAGGCTATTCATTTTTCCTTTTATTTAGAAAATGATGCAATAAAAACATGTATAATGAAATATAATGAGAAAACATTTATTGTTCCATGTAATAGCACGAGAATTCCATAGTCACTCTTCAACCATTTAAACACAGCAAACAGTCATTGCTCCAATCTTTTCTGCAGTCTTTGATTAATGAAAATATCATATATACAGTGCAATTCTCTCAGGAATCGTTTCATTAACCAACCCCTAATACATCTCTTTTACCAGTATATATAGGAGTTTTACAAAATATCCCATAAGGAAATATCTGTTCATTAATATATCCATCTACTTCTGACAAAAATTAATGACGATTTATGGAAAAATCACGCAGCAATAAGTGAGGCATTTAAAGCTCTTTACTCGTTGTGGCAGGGGTCTAATGTGCTATTGACCCTTCGGCTCTGGCTGGCGGTGGGTGACCGCCTCCCTGAAATGTTGTCCTGTAGTGCTATCCCGTGACACCTGTTCTGCGCTTTTAAATATCAGCTCGAATTTCGCCCTTTGTTAATTTGAATCTTATGGCAGCTGAGCTACATGCTACCATTCCCTTATGTATTCAAAAAGAAAGAGTTTCAAATTATTTTAAAAATCTGAAGCAGACTTTGCCACCAATCCTCAGTTGGCAACTGATGTTTTCTTAGCTTGTATAATGTTTCATCAACTTCCGTGTAGGTATAATAATAAGGCCAAACTGGAAAGAGGTGTGCTACCTCATGCTCTATGTAAAATAAACTCTCCAGCTTGTCATATAAACTCTGCCCTGTGGGAGGGACTGCTTCTTCTGTGTTGCTGGATGATGTTGTTACTTGATTTTGTATAAAGGCACTCAGCCTGTTTGCATATTGTTCCTGCTTTAATAGTCTTCCAGCATTGGTGACCAGGTTGGGTAAACCTTTGGTTTGCAAATTTGCAAGCCTCTGTCTAAAGGCATTTACCTCTATCTACATTTCCTGGCACTTCCTTTCTATGGTCTGGACAAAATTCCTCATTGTCAGTACCTTCTTGGCTTTTATTATAGCCTTTGTCCTGTTCTAGATGTTTAGTACTGCCAGCTGGTCACCAGTACTAGTATTCAAAAAGTGAATTAACCGAGTAGAATGTTTAGGCTTATTTGCTAGCAATGTCCTGGCTTTATGGGTTTCAAGCTGAGCCACAGTCATCAGTTCTACTTGGTCAAACATGGTTTGTATTCCTGTCCATTGTTGGGCCAATGATTGGCCAATTTTATTCCACAAAATTGTTTTTATCTCAGTCACGGTCCTATGGAGAGTGAGATCTTTCTCCAAGGCCTTTATCTTATTTTCTGGGGCCTTTACTTCCCTGGTTTTCTCAGCAACTGTCATTTTTGATTTATCATAACTAGCCTCAATCTTGGCTAGCTTTTCTTTTGTTTCCTTCATCTCTGTCATTTGCAATTCAAGAGTCTTAATCTTGTTCCTCAGGGTCTCAATGCTCAAGCTGGCCTCTTGCACTGCTGCTGTTGTTGGATCTGCTGAAGTTGATGCACCTGCTGCTGTTGTTGAACCTGGGGGCGGTGCTGCTAAAGTGACTGCTATTGAAGGAGCAGTGATTGTTGGAGCTGGTATTGTTGGAGCATTTTGTGATGGTTCAGGGGTCAACTCTAGCTATTTCCCTCGTTGAGCTTCCTCCAATGCTTTCTCCATTTCCATTATCCTTTCATTCATCCTCATAAGTAGACTTACCACATCTTCTGCTTCTTATTGTTGGGCTATTTCTGCAGTTTGAGGATGTATAGTGATGGGCAACTTCATTTGTTTTCTCAATGTTGCTATGTCTTCTTCCTTTTTCTTAATCAAGGCTTGCGTACCTTTGGGATCTTTGGGATTATGTCCCAACTCTATGATGATCCCCTCCAAGGATTTTATCCTGCTATCCTTGGCCATCGATGAGGCCTTTTCTAGCTCTATCTGGGCAGAAGTGTTGTATAGTGAGTTCTACAATCTATGGGCCAAAAGAGCCTTGTCTTCCAATGTAGAATACACCATTTCTCCAGTCTGCTTATGCAATTCAATTTGGTCAAGAGGATGTATATCTTTTGCTAGTAGCTCCAGATTAGTTCTAATGTAATCTGCAGCTGATTGTGGCTACTGTGTAGTAGGCCTGAAGTGACTGAGTGTCATCTTCCCTGCTTCTATATCATAGGCTGCCATTAGCCTCTGCTAATTTGTTGGTGCCATTCTCATTAATTGGTTATAAAGCTGGAACCTTATTGTCTCCTTCCTAGCTTTAATCTCTGTGAATGCCTTCTTTATGTCCGAACTTATTTGGGTTCGCTGTTTGGAGGATGAAACCTCCCCACGTGGTTGTCTCTCTTGCTCCTGCTGAAAGGAGCTAGCCGATGTTTCCAAAATAGTAAGGATCTGCTGCTCAGAAGTCCCCTCACCCATGATGTTTCTCATGGTCTCTTCTGCGATCTCTTCCTCGGCATAGGGGTTTAGTCTCTTCCTTTTTTCTCCTTCCTGGTTCATAAATGTCCCTGTGGGTGTCTCATATGTTCTATCCCTCTTCTTAGCTCTCTCCTCATTGTGAGGAGTTTGCAGCACAGGGATTTCAGGTGCTCCTGTTTGTGTTAAAGGGCTTTGCTCTTGACCCTTTTCTGCATTTGAGGATTGCTGCTCCTCCATTCTGCTTTGCTATTCAGAATGTTCAATTTCTTTGCCCTTGTCTGCTAATGATATGGCCTCTTTAGTAGGTTGACTTGAAGTAGCAGTTGATGTGCTTTCTCCCACTGGTTGAGGCTGTGCGAAGGTGACCTGTGCAACATAATCCAGGTCAATTCCTTTCTCAACTTCGTTCATGTCTCTTTCTAATTTTTCCTCTTAAGTGAGCTCTTCATCATCTAAGGTGCCTTCTACCCATTCTGGTTGATTAGCATATTGTTCAACGTGGGGGAGTAACAGGTGCACATATCCTGAAAGCCTATGTTTGATTCTTCTAAGTCTTATGAAGTGTTCAGGGTCATATGGTGCCCAGTAGAAGCTCTGTTTCAGCCTGAGTTCTTGTCCTAGCATGTTATCTGCATCTTTCCATGCTTCTTCCCTCTTGTAGAAAACGAAGGGACCCAATTGGTGTTTGATTTTCAACTGTGCCTTCTTGTTTTTTCCGTGGAAATGGGTTAAGTCTGCATGACTGAATTGCCTGAAATATTCCAAGGTAAAAAGTCTCATAGGGACATATCTAGGCAGCTTGTAGGGAGACAACTCGCACCCCTAAATTCTGATTACTGTGTGGTTTTGGTAGAAATACCAATCACCAATGCTGTAGCCTTTAGAAAGATGCAGGATCCTCTGCATTTCAACAGTAAGCCTGGTAGGAGGAGTCAGCATCAATAGGCAAGTAGCAGGGTAAATGAATAGGTCAATAAACTCACAATATGTGTATGGAGAATGGTGGACTTCATGGAAAATTTAGGTCCAATAAACCACCGATCTCCTCTCTCCCTTTGGGTCTAATGTTCTGAGCAGAACCTTGAAACTATCTAGGTGATAGTAAAGCAGCAAGTGGTATATATAAGAAGTGTATTTGAACAATTTTTCTCTCTCCATCAGCATGAATTGTTCATTTATTTTGTTAGCTATGAATGTGGCATAGTCATACATGATAGCAAGGGGCTGCCCTGGGGTGAATATGGTTAGGAGAAAGAATACAGTCTCATCCACAAATTCTCCTATTTTGCATCCTAGGATGTATGAAATCATGTCCACCATGAGCTGGCCTATTTCATTAAATGAAACCTGATGATAGGGAGGAGGATGATCATATTGGCACTCTGGATTCATAAATAGCTGGCCAACTCTTGATGTTTCTGTATCGGAGAGCCTTGCACCGTGATCCACCAAGAGTTTCATTGTAAGGGGAACCAGAGTCTAAGGAGGTTCAAAGTTCAACATCTCATTTATAGCTTGAGGATTGATATGGAAGAGCACAGACCCATCTGGCTTGAGAATTGCCCTCAGAGTGGGTTCATAGTGTGCATGGCATAGGTGAATGAAATCAGGTAGCACATTGACTTCTGGCAAGTAATAGCGGGGCATGTTGGATTGCCAAATCCCTAAAGTATCAGTGTTATTCTTGTCGTTGTGCTTGAATTTTCCCACAACTTTGAGGTGAGTAGTAATGCCCGACATATCTCTGATCTGAAAGTCTCTGTCTGCTAATGGTAGCCACTCTAAGTTGATATGTGGAGCATTTAAGGGAGCAATGTTCAACGCTACTGGAGTCTCCATATCTGATAGTGCTGGTATGGATGGCAGTGTAGGTATCAAAAAATAACAAGAAATGGAATCTAAGCTCAGAGGGTCACACAGAATTGTTGAATTGCAGGGTTTGTGGACTGAGCACTGAGGGAAGTGGAGCTGGATTTCGCCCAAAGGGGCACAAGTCTGCAAAGGGAGAGGGAAACTAAGGGTTTCCCTTTAGGAAAATAGGTTGCACCTGACCAGAACAGGGAGCTCGGCTGAATTGACTCCAAATTTGAGTGACTCGTGCAATTTGTGAGTGAATATAGACGGACACAGTATTAGAATAGTTCGTTTGTAGAGGGAATTAGTTTGAAACTTTCAAGATTGTTGTGAATTACCAGCCAAAATAAGAAATGGCGAACAAGGGAGGATCGATGGGAATGCTTATTGGAGAAAAATGCAGGTACCTTCGGCAATTTTGAACAGAGAAGGGAAAAACAGGGCTTTCAGGTGAAATGTGGATAAATACCTCTTTACAGGGCGCTGAGGGCACTTGGGCAGGTAGAGTTTGAGCTGCAGAGTGCTTTTGTTGCGCCGGTTTGCAGGTTGACAGTCTTGCAGAAGCTCCGGCAGTGCAAAATAGTGAAAAATGCATGCACGTTGTTTACACAGTGAACACAAAAATAAACCAAAATAGTCGTTTTCCCCACTTTTAACTGAATTTCAGAAATTTGGTGCTTTTTGGCGCTTTCCTTGGATGACGTCATCATGAAGTTTTTTTTTGGTCGGGTAGCGGGTACAGAGATGATGTGGCACCTGCCGTGAATGATGATGTCAGCATGACATGGTGGCAGAGTGACATCAGCAGGTGACATGGCGCAGGTGTAGTACAGCGGCAGGCGACATGGCGGCAATGTGGCGATAATGCGGTGGCAACATCATACAATAATGCAAGCAACAGGGGAAGGCGGTAAGTGGTTTGCATCAGACCGCTTTTGGTATGGGGGTGGTATGCGTCAGGGGCGGCTCGATGCAATAGGCAGCTGACAGCTGTCCCGGTGTACGACGGTGAAACCGTCGACCATCGGGTACTATCGTGCCACCATGAAGGGGCGCCCGATATGTATGAGGGCCGTCGGATCTGGGGGAGCTGATCCGATGGTGGAAGGGGAGGCAAAACACTCGGGTTTTATTAGAACAGTATGCCCGATAGTTGGAAATTTTACGGTTGCGGGTGGGTTAAAACTTTATATTTTGAGTTTAAACGCACTCAAGACTTGGTTGTCTTCTATCAGCCGAATGTTAATAAAATTCCAATTATGTGTGCGGGGCAGGGGCTGAGCATAGCTATTTATCTAACGGGGTGTTAAATAAATTCTAAGGGTAGGTGGATGCAGATAGGCTAATACTAGGTCCCAAACGAACCTAATATTTCCTCGACTTTGGTTATTAGGCTATAATTGCCATGGGGATGAATATTTAGTATTTTTGGGGTTTTTTATATAGTTTTTTGTAGAATAGGGATGGGAGAGTGGTTAGGGAGCTACATAATAGAATTAGGAGTTAATATGACTTGGTGAAGTGAAAATGCAAGGGAATGATGAATTTTTGCAGAGACTATTTTTACACAAGAAATGTGGCTTCTTTTTAGCAAGTCAACTTCAGAAGTCAACTTGGTTCTCAGCCAGAATGGAGTGGAAAAGGACTTTCTGGGTAGATCCCTAAGTCCTTGAGGGAATGTTAGTGAATGATTTTTGAGGGGATGAAGGGGGAGTTAGACATGCTTCCAAACCTTGCCATCCAATAGTGCCTTGATAGTCCTGCTTCCAATGAGATGAGCTTTCTTTGTTTAGGTCAACACTGAGGATGATCTCGCTTCTACAACCCCAGGCTACCTACCCTGCCTAATATCCCTAGCATTTTTTGTTTCTTCAGGAAGGGTGCATTTAGACTTGCAGACCCTGATTGCCTATTTTTTTTTATAACTGCCCTCCTATCTAGAAACTACCCTTATTTCTTCCAAGGGCCCAGATTAAGCAGTTGGGCTCCTTAATTCTCTACCTAGCCAATGATCTGCCAAGTTTAAACAGTTTGGACAAATTTTCTTTCTCTATCTTCTAAAACAAGCAATTTAAACCTAGGGAGGCCAAGATTAAATTGTTTGGCCCTCCCTTAACTGTGAAATTCTTCAAAAGTGGACCTTTTGCAGCATGAAAAGGATGAACATTTTTGGCACTTCCACTGTTCCATCATGAAAAATGAAACCTATTAGTATAGGAGGCTAACAAACCGAAGGAGACTTAACTAACATTGAAAACACCATTCAAGATGCCACTCGAGAGGCAGTCGGTGAGGCCATGTCGGAGCAGCAGATTGTGTTGGGGGAAATCCTTACACAGCTACACGAACTGGGATCAAGAATTGCATGGGTAGGCACCAGCACTACTCTAGGGGTTTCAAGTATGGCAGCTATGGAACCATTGTAAAAGCCCAAATGGCTCATTCTATCCCGATTCTAGCAGGAGAGTTGATTACCACCCAAACGGAGGACCGATTTGTGCTCAAATAACTTACAGGACTGGGATTGAAGGTGTTTGCTCTACCACGTGAAATTTTGCAACAATTACATGACAGTTCCACAATTGAATTCTGTTCGAGGGCCAGTCGTGCCGACCAAGTACTCCAAGAGTAGAAAATTAATATTGAACAGATGTGGCTCCAACGCGACGAAGCAGTCACACAAAAGCAGCAGAAGGAGAAGGTAGTAGCACAAGCCTGTTCGAGTGCCCAGGAGTTAGAATTATAGAGGACTTGCCCATTGAGACACAGATTTGTACACTAACTACTGGGTTTCGAAAGACAAAGGAGGAGGTTGCGCGGATCCAGCTAGAGCTCAGCACACAGATCGCAGACTTAAGACTGCATGTTCCACAATTGACGCCACCTGAGATCCTAGAGCAACGTAGGAACATTATTACTATGGGGTGCACGATGCTCACATGGTCAATGGCGGAATATACCAAGATGCTAACTCAGTCGATTGTTACGATCACCGCCCTTCAGGAGGATCTGACATTTCTTCGATTGGAATCCGAGGCCCAAGAGCTCCAACAAGCTTACGATCAGCCCAGAGGGACCACACAGGTTGTTGCTATCATGCAACGCTTGGCTAAGGAGTTGCAGGGCATGAAAATCCAAGCCGATGCCTCTAGACAAAAGGAAGTAGTGGTTAAAGCCCATCTCCAGCCGTGGATGGACGAGGCATTTGCAGTTTCAACCACCATAGAGCACAAGGTAGCCCACATGCAGGCTGAGTGTGTGGACCCCTACAGTGGAGTGCGCAAGGAAGTCTTCAGCCTGTAAGCAGAATTGAAGTATTAATAAAGAGATTATTCCATAAATTCCTTTGTTTGTCTATTTCCTTCTGTTATGAATGAATGTGCTATTATGTTATGATGAATGATGGGTTTATGAATTAATATTGTATTGATGCATGACTTTACATGATTTATATTGTTATATGAACGCAAGTAATAGTAATTGTTTACATGAAGAATATCTTGTTGCGTGTTAAATTTATCGAACACTTAAACCGATTTGGGTAAATACAGGATTAAGGGCAATCACAGAGGTGCGTAAGTGGTTGATTCACCTATTTAGGGTCTGTGAAGGATGGTTGAGAACATTTGTGGAGGTATGGAACTTGATTAAGGGAATTTATATTGATAAGCATGTTGGCTTGATGGGCCCTAACCCAGGTTCAGCGTTAGTCAGCCAAGAAAATCCCTACACTATTGGCCCTTTCAGCATTAGCCCACAAAGTGTGGACTAAAGTCTCACCCGAAGCAGTATGGGGGGATGCAAGAACTAATTTTCCACACCCTAAGATGGTTTTGATGTTGGTTTTAAACATTAACTCTACCTTTGTGCAAATCGATAAGCCTTTAGGCCTTATCGAAGTACTTCTTTATTAGTCTTTTAGAACCTTCGCAAAGGTCTGCGATCGTCCTTCGCGTAACCCTAACAAGCAATTTAGGCACTTACGCACCTCTGTAACTACTTTGCTATATAGTTTCCCGAATTACCTTAAGTGTTCGCCAACTCTACCATGCAATTAAGATTATCTTTGTGTAAACATATAGCTCTACTTGCATTCATATAACAAAGGAAAAAATATAGATTGACACATCAACTTAGTAATAAAACATAAACCTAGTTCTTAACATAACATAATTGTATGCAATTGACAGAAGTAAAATATACAGTGATTTCAGAATACTTCTCTTTATTGATGACTCATATTTCCAGTACCAACTCTAACTGCCATGTGCACACAGCTGTAGGGGTTCGCACACTTAGTTTCAGACTTCTACCCTAGGCCTCCATTCACTCAGCTACAGAGCCTCTTCCTTACACTAAGACTCTCACTCTTATCTCTTCATAGACTCATCAATGACTCCCACTATGACTATCTCTCCTTATTAAAACTCTTCTAACACTTCTTTTTATACAATCCCATGGTCTGTGGAAAAAGGGTGGATCTCCTCAAGCCGACACAGCCTATCTAAACTAAGGGCAAAAACCCCTTTTGACACTTTATATCTTCACGCTCTGCAACCACAAAATGCGAAGAATTTACATTCCCTTATACAATATTCATGCTTTCTACCCAAAAACTTGGGCTTTTAAACCCAAAATTGACCCCAGGGGACCCATTCCCAACAGGCCCTTAACACAAACATGGTGACATACCCTCGAGTAACTTGGCTGGTGCAGAGATATTGTCGTGAAGACCTCCCACCTCCACTTGGACTACTGTAACTTTGATAGTGCACTGTGTTGCCACCTACTTCATCTCCTCGATCAGCTGCTCCGTCACTA
>APFE030692194.1:252504-272399 GCA_000404065.3 Pinus taeda | reverse complement strand
AAAGTTGCCCAAATGCCAATCTATGTCACTATTCAGCTGAGTCTATCATCATTCATAGGGTTTTCATTATCATCTCAGTGTCTAATGAGTCATTTTACACCTTGTTCATGCTTCAGTTGCGCCTAGGCAAGTCATTTCCCTCTCCTAGGGTTTTGAAGCCAATTTCTCTTGGACGGTCAAATCATGGCAAAACTTGTTCCTGATGTTCATACACCTCCCCCTATCCTTCATGTACCTTATCAAACACTTCCCATCCCTTAGATCCGCCAAATTCCTCATTTTTGCACAAACCCTAGTTTCTAGCTACAACCTGGCAATTTTCTAGGTTGGGCCTGTGGTTTGCCCTTTTGGATCCCTTCCCCTCACTCAATCTCTGATATTCCACTTTCCCCTACTTCCTAACATCCCTCCCCACTCCCAAAAATTTCCCCAAGAATTTAGAAGCCCCCTGTCCCCTTCATTTCGCTTCATTTCGACATAATTCCTTGTTTCACACATCGGAACAAGTTTCACTCAAATGATGTTTCAGAGAGATCAAAGATGAATTTTGGGAAACTGAGAGAGGTTTTTGTCCAAAACATGCCGAATAAGAAAAACCTCCTTCATTTTTTACACAGGTGTCATGGTTTGAGAGAAATGTCAAAAATATCGGCGAGAACGAAGGTGCTCCAAGGACGGTTGGCCAAAACACAAAAAACGAAAGAAAACGCCCGATCCACTCCAAATTTTGGCCAAAGCCTCTTTGGCTGAGCATGGTACTTGATTGGGGACTCCCAGCCCAAATTTCAAGAAATTTGGAGAAAATTTTGTCATTTGTGAATTTTTTATGCCAATTACAGGTTTTGGCTTCTCAACGGGTCTCACCCCCGGTGAGACCCTTTGTCCCGGCAACTCCATTTTACAAAAACTCAACATTTCTGGATTTTTCATGAAAATTTACACTTTCTCATCCATTACTAAGAAATTTCATCAAGTTTTGGGCCCCAAGAAGGTCAAAATACATGCAAAATTTGACTTTCTGCCTCTTTTTTGAGTTGCAGAAACCAGTCTTGGGAGAATTACGTTTTGACAGGGAAAATTACCTCCAAATTCAAAAATTCTAGGTGGGTTGGAAAGTAGACTCACATACCTTTCCAACAATCCCACTTTTTCTCAATTCTGACACCGGGAAGGCCTCCAAACAGAGCTGCAAAGGCGTGTGACCCGTTGAGAAAAGGTGTGCGACCCGTTGAGGAAATGTTGCCAGATTTGACCAGTTCAGCCTAGAAATTCCAGTTTTGACCTTTTTTGACTTTTTCTGAGGTTAATGATGATCTTAATGGATGTAATTGTGACACTTTTTGGATATTTTTACTCTTGTTTAACTCTTCTAGAAGATTCATTCATGAAATAGGTGAAAATTAAATGAATGAACTGATTTCCAAGTTTATAGAGGCAAGTTGTTTTGACTGCCTAGATTTTAGTGCTAAGTTTAGAAGTGGTTGAAACAGCTCCTAGAAGGATGAGCTCAACCCCTAGAGGCAAGGAAAGGTGTTATCTTGCCTATATTATGTATTTTCCTAGTCATTTTCAGGGGTTGGAAGGTTGGACTCTTGAGAGAGCAGTAGCTCATTGTATTATCTCTTGTATCTCAGCAATTTTTGGCAAGGAAGACCAGGGTTTTGCAGTCATCTTGGGATTCTTGTGGACTCATGTGTTGATGGTGTGTTTCTTCAGTCATTGTAAGCTTTGTTATGTGTTTCATTTTCCTTCTATACTTCTGCATATTAAACAAATGAAGTGATAAAGTAAGAATTCATGCTTGCCATGCTCTGCTTTTAAATTTGTTTAATTTTAATGTTTTCTACTGTCTAAAGAGAATTAAAATTCATTGTTTGCTCTCTTTAGCCTTCTCTCTATCATTCTTGACCATTCACTTCAGTCAAAGACTTCAGCACGGTCTCCTACCTCGCCCCAAAGACTCCCCTGCAGAAACTGTGTCCCATCCCCGCAGCCAAATTTGCCCTCTCCTCAAATTGCCACCAAAAACCCAAAAACCCCAAAATCAACCTCTTTTATCAGTTTACTAGCCTAATATCAGTGTTACTTTTTTGGTCATCTCCCTAATTGAAGATTTTCCGAGAGAGACCGGAGAGAGCCTTCTCCTGCCCCGTAGGGCTAGCTACGAGGCTGAATGGTTTGATGTAGCTTTGAGGTTTTCCTTTCTCAGCCTGAGGTGAAATTTCAAATGCTAACACCAGCTAAAGCATATTTCAATCGAATGGGCCAGAGAGAAGAACAAACAGGATAATATTGCCCTCGTGCACATTGAAGCAAAAATCCTCTCCCTCACTGATGAAAGAGGTTTGGGCTTCATTACTGCTGAAGACAAAGAACACTTGGTTGAGCTCGAATTTCAAAAACAAAAAATCATAAAAGATCGGGAGGAAACCATCAGGCTTCGGAGCAGAGCCACTTGGCTAAAAGTCGGGGATGAAAACACCAGGTTTTTTCATAACTATGCAAAAGGCAGGAAGGTTAAAAATACCATTTGGAGTCTCCCCACTCCTGAGGGGGAAGTAGCTGACACTTTCCCAAAGCTCTCACAGCTGGGATCCTCCCACTTCAGGAATCTTTACAAACAGCCCCAGGCCTCTTCCATTGCTGAGATCATTAATATTGCAGGTCATTTCCCCATATTTGTTAATGAGGATGAGGCAGATCATCTTTTTGACCCTGTCTCCCCTGAAGAGCTAGAAAGTACTATCAAATGGTTCAAGAAATACCGGAGCCTGGGGCCGGATGGCTGGACTATTGAATTTTACATCGCATTCTATGAGCTTATCAGCAAGGATCTACTGAGGGTGATTAAGGAATGCCGTGAGACGGGTACTTTGTACAATGCCATCAACTCCACCTTCATCGCCTTGATCCCCAAATCAGACTCTCTGTCCTCCTTTGATGACTACCGTCCCATCTCCCTCTGTAATGTTCTATACAAGATCATTTCAAAAATCATCGCTAATCGTATCCGCCCTATTCTTTCACGTCATATCGCTCCTCATCAATTTTCCTTCCTTGAACATCGACAGATCCATGAAGCTGTCAGAGCAACTCAGGAGGCTCTTCATTCTATCTGGACCAAACACCTGAAGGTTATCATCCTCAAGATTGATTTAGCTAAAGCTTCCGATCGAGTCAGTTGGATCTATCTCAAAATGATCTTTATTCACCTCAATTTCCCCCAAATTTCATTTCATGGATCATGGTCTGCATCACCACCCCGACCTTCAGTGTCCTGATAAATGGATCGGCCTCCCAGTTTTTCCATTCAGAGCGCGGTCTGTGACATGGTTGCCCATTATCTCCCCTCCTTTTTCTGATTGTCATGGATGCCTTGAGTCGGCTCATCGACTCTGCTAAAAGAAATGGGGATTACAATGGCGTCAGGATCACTGATGAATGCACCCTTACCCATCTTCTCTTTGTAGATGATGTTATGATCTTCCTGGATGGCAACATTGGAGATTCACGGGCTTTCTCAAACATCATCAATCTTTTTTCATCCGCCACTGGTATGCTTGCAAATCACTCCAAGTCATCCATCATCTTATCCAGAACCTCCATCCATGAATCTCTCCTTGCACAACAATGCTTTCCATACTCCATCCATCCTCTCGATCATGGCCTAAACTACTTGGGTTTTAGGATTAAGCCCGTCAGCTCAAGGATCACTGACTGGATTTGGCTAGTGGCAAAATTGGAGAAGCGACTCAATATTTGGAGCCACCGATATCTCTCCAGAGCAGGCACACTTCTCTTGGTAAAAGCTGTGTTGGAGGCAACTCCAGTATACTGGATGGCATTAGCTTGGATTCCAAGAAGTATTCTGGCTAGACTCCAACAAATCTGTAATAGGTACCTTTGAAATGGAAATCAGGAAAAACGCATATGTGCTTGGGTCAGTTGGAAGAAGATTGCCATCCTCAAAAAAATGGGGAGAATGGGGGCTAAAAGATCTCCCCTCATTTGCATAAGCACTCACTGCCAAGATGGGATGGACTCTTCTTACTGGCAACAACCTATGGACGTGCATCTCATACCACAAATACATTTGGCCACGCAATATTCTGGATTTGGTTCGCCTCCCCACCTGGCCAAAAACGGGGATGTCCTCTATTTGGAAGGCTCTCCTAAACTCTCTGCCTCTCATCAGGGATAACCTGGTTTGGAGGGTCAACGATGGATCTCTAGCTCGTATCGGCATGGACCCGTGGCCGGGTTGCGGAGGTAGACATATTTTACCTGATGATCTTATTCAGCATCTACACTCACAAGCGATAAAAGTTCTAGTAGACATTGTTGATCCTCAAAACTCTTCCATATTCGAACAGCGCTGGAAATCAGCTCACCAAATAAATCTGCCACCTGTTTGGCATTCGGCATGGAGGGATTTTATCACTGCTTTATCTGAAGCTCACATTAGGATTAAACAGGGTCCGGATGAACTTATGTGGCATCTCTCAGGAAACGGTATATACGCTCCTAAGACGGGATACCTTGCTCTGATATCACACAAAATCCCGGATACAATCATATTCTGGTGGCAGACTGTTTGGAAACTTACAGCTCCTCCCAGGCATAAACTATTCTTTTGGTGCATTCTTAAGGGTGTTGTTCCAATGGGGGACTATCTAATGCACCGTGCAGTATATGGACTGACCTGGTGTACATTCTGTAAGCAATCATATGAATCCTGTATCCATCTATTCTTACTCTGTCTAGCCATATCTGCTATTTGGCAAGCCATATCAGCATCGATACATTTCTTAGGTAAATGGGAGGGCCTCGATATAAATCATGCATGGGAATCCTAGCTTTATAATCACAAACTCTCAAAACTCCAAAGCTTGCCTATCATTACATGCTGGTACATATGGCTAGCCTGCAACCGGATGATTTTTGATGATAAACCGCCCAACTGGCCGCACATTATCTCTCTCATCACGGCTGCATATAATTCGCTGCCTGACCCTCCTCAACCTAGGAACAGAAGTCTGCGCGACCCTCCTCCCATTGACCGTAGCACTCCTTGGGCCTTCTTTGATGGCTCGACACAGCAACAAGGATGTGGGGGAGGTTTTCTACTCTTCAAAAATGAACAACACTTCTACAAAGTCAAGATGGGTCTGGGACCTGGCACTAACAATTTTGCTGAGATCATCTCGCTTCGTCATCTCTTACATTTTGCATTGGGGCACAATTGCTTGCATATTCATATTTTTGGCGACTCAAAGATTATTATAGATTGGTTCAACAACACAACAGAATTCCACACACACACCCTCAGGAATATTTTGGAAGATATTAATATACTGAAGGCTCAATTTATTGACATCTCTTGTCAACACATCGACAGGGAACACAACAGCAGCGCTGATCAACTTTCCAAGGAGGCCACGTCACTTCCCAGAGGTGAGTGGTTGATTCAGGAGCAACGTGGCGCAGATTACTACCAGTACTATCACAGGCCATATTCTGATGCACACTACCACAGGGCGGCCAGCCCCTGAAATATATTTATAGCTTTTTGATATTTTTGTACATAGCGTTTGAACAGAATCATACACGATGCCCTGCATGGCAATATGTTTTTATTTACATTCATGTTACAGATAGTTTATATAAGGAACATCCTGCGAGATGATTCATTTTTGATATGTTTTGAACTAGACATAACAGATATATACCTCTCCACATGCCGGAGAAGAACTTATTGCATATGCAAAATCATCTACAACATGTAATTTTTCTTCCTTTAATGAAAAATTACGATTTTTCCAGTGGGAAAAAAAAATGGTAAGAAAAAAATGAACCTCAACAAAAAGAAAAGACCAGGAAAGTGTGCAAGTCTAAATGCCACTACTTTTTTACTTTTGTGTAATAAGCAATTGTGCATAGTTTGTAACTTATGCCACAATTCATGAATAGTCAAACAGTTTAAACTTGGCTAATCCATTTTTCAATTACATGTTGTGAAAATAGAGAATAAATATCTGACCAAACAGTGTAACCTTGGCAGATAAGTAAATAGGTAGAGTGAAAAAAGGAGCTCAACAGTTTAATCTGAGCCCTTGGATGTAATAAGTGTATATTTAGATAGATTTCACTATGTAAAAGAAAATAAAGTGAGAAAAGTGTTTGTCAGTATAATTGCACCCTAATAAAGAAGTGAAAATGCTAGGATAAAATAGGTAGGGTAAGTAGATGATGGTTGCAGAATAAATGTGTGGTGAATGTTAAGTTTAATGCTTAAATATTTTGCCTTCATCACTTAGACAAAGCACATCTTACATTGGATACAACACATCAAAGAAACAAAGTCAACTTAATTAATTTCCCTATTTATTTTCCCCTTAAGTTTCACTAACTTCCCCTAAGTACTAAAGGCATTTACAAAGTTAAAGGGGTTCATAGCATTTCTCTGACTTCTGGAGGGACCAGACCCTTGGCCCAATAATTTATAAAGTCTAAAATACTTAAACCATTCATTAAATCATCATACCCCCCCCATAATTTTACTTAGGAAAATTACAATATTTTCCATAAAACCCTTGTTTTCACTTTAGCCTAAGTTTAAATACACACTTCAAATGTTTTATACTTAGCACTTTCCATTTCATAAAGTCATATTAATTACTAACATATTAATTTTTAAATCGCGTATAAGGTGTACCTGCTCCCGTATTACTTAAATTATGTAAAAACCCCGAAATATTATATATCTCGCCCCAGTTAAAATATAACCGTAATACGTTTGAAAATAGGATTAATGAGTTAATCAATATCCCGTTAAGAACCTCGAACCCCTGCTACATTAAACATGATTAATTAACCCTCATGGTTAATTAATAACCTCATCATCCAATCCCGCCGCTCCCGATATGATTATAATCTTTAATTCTATCGGGGTGCGCCTCCACTAAACCCTTGTCACTTCACACCCTCCGACCACCATCTGATCACATCTCCCATATCCAACAGCTGATGTGCATATTTAAAAACCCTTTGCGACTGCACGTTAGTGTGCGATCAAAAAGCGGTTTTGTGCACAGTACCTTGCCACGCGTCGTTTTTTCTATGGAATCATTGTCCCAATGCAAAATACCACCCCTCCCCATAAGCGGTATGATATGAAACCGTTTACCACCCTCCCACAAATGATAAAACATCAGGTCGTTTGTCGCTGACGACACCCATCCAAATTCTAAAGCCCGCCAACCCTTGACTTTGTACATAAAACAAACAAGTCATTTTCATTGTATTATTCTACAAACATGTACGCCCATGCAAAGACATCGAGGTCAACCAGTTTGAGCTTTCAGCCACCAGCCTGCTCCAAACTTCCCAGCCGATGCCACCCAGAACCCTCTAGCCACACACAATACCTGCATTTTGTTACTTGTCTCTCAAAAACAGGTATTTATCAAATTCCTGACAAAAGGCCTGTAAGTTCTTGTTTTCTACTGTAAATTGACTAAAGGGCCCAAATTTGCCATAATTTTGTTGTCATTGTCACCATCCAAGTCCTCCAAACCCTCTATTTTTCCCATTTTTGAAAGAAAACCTCAGTTCCATTTCTGAATCCACAAGAACCAAAAATGTAAACCTCGGTAGCTTTGAATGTTGCACCCATTAATGCTCCTCATCGAGATTTAGACTATCTACCTCTCGCAGATAAGGACTTCCAGATAAAATACTTAACCACTGATAAAAATCACCTCAAAGTCTCTTGCCAATGTAGAGATAACTACTTGAATGGTCGTGATGTCATAGGACTGTGGGAATCCAATCTTTCCATATACTTTCTTCCCTCTGTTCATGTTTTCCCTAACATAATCCATCATTTCCATGCCAATTATGACCCCAGCTATAGAGCAGTTATATCTCCCAACCAAACAGTCATTTTCCCAATAACTGCCAAATCAATCAATGAGATGTTGCAATTTCACTCCAGTCAGGCCCTCATCTCTATTTCCATTGGACATTTACTTGAGAAATCAACTAAATTGTCCCAATCTAAACTTGATCACCTTTGCCAGACCTTCATATTAAAGTAATATCAAACCAAGGACCCACCTCCTTATATGCAAGTTTTCTTCACTGATATGGGTAAAATCATAGTCGATATGATATCTGCAGTCATGGGATTCAACACTAATAAGTATGTAGATGAACTGACCCTAGTGTTAATGTCTATCTTTACTCCTGGACAACCCCCTGCTATCAAGTATAACTATGCCTTATTCATTGCTGACAAAATTCATGACTAGTTCACAAGACTGGAAAATGAAAGGGTTTTCAAGTTTTCCACCTTTATATATCATCTCATTCACTACTATCAATCAGAAAAATTCTCATTTTCTATCATGAAACTGGATACTAAGGGTAATCCAAGGTCTGTCATCTTTTGGGCCTCCATCTTCCATAGATCTTATGCCAACCCTTATTCTTATAATGAGTTCATTGATCAGTTTGTACACCCAGCAACCACCTTGCTCACAGGGATTTCACCTCCCAGAATCAGTGATGATATTAAGAAGATCCTCCATCTCTCTCAACAATACAGAGTGGGTGACTGGTATTTATACCAGAACCATACAAAAATCAGAGTATATGGATGTGACCTTTCCCCATTCAAGCTGCCCAGATATGTTCCAATGAGACCGTTTGCATTGGAATATTACAGACAAATGATAAATTCAGACTTGGTTCATTTTTACAAAGCCAAAAGGAAAGCACAACTCAGAATCAAGAGTCAATTAGGCCCTTTCATCTATAACACTATGGAAGCATGGAGAGAAGCAGAGAAAATTCTAGAAGATCAGCTTAAAATACACAAAAGCTTTAGTTGGTTTCCTTATGATCCCCATAGTTTCATCTGTGGTAGAAGGAAAAAAAATAGACTATCACCTTACATACATCACAGAATTCCATAGATTGAACAATTTGCCAATATGGATGAATGGAGGGAAGGTACCTTAGCAGAAAATGATGCTGAATAGGTCAATATAGAAAATGTGATGAAGGATCTTGAAAAAACACTTGACCTGGATTCTTTTGGACAGGTACAGTTTGAAACATTTCAGAGGTTAGCATTAGAGATCAGTGCCTCTATAGCTGAAACCTCTTAGAAGCAATTGCAGCATACCAACACACCACTTACAAGGACATCCAAGAGAAAGGGACCAGAGACTAGCACCCAAGCAATAGAACAATCAGTCATGTCTAAGCACCCCGAAACTTCTCAAGAGCAGGCTCAAACACAGGCTCACCCAACTCAAGTTAATGTAGAAGAGCTCCCAATTTTGCAGACTCCTCTAAATGAGGAAAAGAACAAAAATAGAGACAGGGAAGTAGCTACCCCTGCCAGTGGCCCATCAGACCATCCTAATGCTAAAAGGCACAGGCTAAATCCTCATTCAGAAGAGGAAATTTTTGAAGAAACCACAGATAGCCAAAGAAAAGGTGTAGACAGTCACCAGACTTTCCCATTAGGTGGGACACCTTCTAACTCATAGAGACAAGAGCTGGAGAGGCAACAGAGCACTGAAGTATCATCCTTTAAGACTCCAGGAAGTGAGAACTTGGATTTTAAAAAGAAATTCAAGGAAATAAAAGTTTGGAATGAGCCATTAAGAATCCAAGTTTACAATCAATATTTAAAAATGGCTCCCACCAATCAGAATAGGTTGATGTAAGCCTATGACATCAAGGAGGGAAAAATGGAAATGAGCCTCTTCAAGCCTAAAGTACAAAAACTTCAAATAGCTGCAGATTACCTACAAACAAATTTTGAGGTCATGGCAAAATATATTCATCCCTTGGATCAAATTGAGCTACACAAGCAAACAAGAGAAACGATATATTCAACTTTGACTGGTAAGGCCATGATGGCCCAAAGATTAGAGAATTCTTTAAATAATACAACTACCCAATTACAACTGGAGAGAGCCTCCTCATAGGCTAAATATAACAAAATTAAATCTTTGGAAGAATTAGTGATTGGATTGGGTCATAATGCAAAGGATGTGAAGGCTACAGAAGCCTTAATAAAGAAAAAAGATGAAAACATAGCTGCCTTGAGAAAGCAACTAAAATTACCCCCATCAAGACATCCACAAACTATAGAAATTGTTCAGAAGAAGTCTGAAGAGGAGCTTATGGACTTGGTTCTATAGCTTAATAAACAACTGAAGGAGACTGAGCAAGTGTTAGAAAGATTACTCAAAAGAAAGTAGAGAGAGTTGACCTCCCAGCCACCAAATGTGATACCAGTGGTCTCCACTGTAGTCTTTTCAACACTGGCAACAACTCTGGCACCTAATGTCCCTTTGGCGACAGCTGAAGTAGTCACAGGTACAGGTACAAGAATAGAACCAACAAGAACTTCAGGTCTAAGTACAGAGGAATTGATCAAATCAATAGAGGAGAGGAAGCTCCAAGTTTCAAAGTTGCAAAAGGTAAAAAAACAATATGTTACCTTAGAATAAAGATATGATCTTTCAAAGATAAATTTTGTAGAGAAGGTGAGGAAAAATAAAGGGTTAGAACAAAAGGTGAAATCATTAGAAAAATACCTCACATTTGACAAGCCCTGGGCGAACATTAGAAAAATTCTTTGGACCAACATCACTCAGTCAATAAATGATGTTTGGCCATCAATACAAATAATATTTGAACAGATTGATTTAGTAAAGGTCGAACTGGAAGAAATTCAGAGGACAAAAGAAGAATTAGGAAGAATGCCCGAGGAAGCCACTAGGCTTATAAATTTTTTGAATAGCAAGAATAAGTATCAGCTGGAAGAAATTGGCATTGCTGATAGAACAGGGACTATTCTAGAAGTAAAAAAGGTATTGACTAAAAGATCTCTAATGCAAAATTTGGAAATAAGATGCCAAAACATGCAGGAGGAGATTAATGTTTTATGGAGAAATTTGGTATTTTGTAGAACAGAGGAATCCCTAGTCCTTTAGTTATCATTGATAAATTAATGAGACATATAAATTATGTTGACAAATTGGCTCAATATGCAGATAACTAGGCAAGTTCATCAACCAACACATCAGCACCAAATGCACTGCCTATGGGCAGAGTTCTCTATGACAATCTAGAGAATATTTTCTATGTTGAACATGAGTTAAGGCATTTGTTTCCAATTTAGCTTACTTTTTTTAGGTACACCGAGACTGATGAAATCCTCAGGAAACTTCAAAGAACTAGAATACTACAGGAAAAATGGTGGACAAAAATGCTAGACATGTTCTAAGTTATCCTTGGTAAAAAATTAAATTTGGATTATTTACTACAGTTAATGATGGTAAATGAGGATGAACAGGGATCAAATAGGTAAAGAGTATCAGAACAGGTCAAAGTGTATCAGTGAGAAAATGAAAAGCAGAACAACCAGCACTAATTTACGAGGAAGACAACAAGATGCCTCATCCTAGGGCCTGCCTCTAGCTCATTCACAAAAACAGGGACAACAAGCCATCAGTTTACCTTATCTTATATCTACGAGATCATCTGTCTCTATTTTCATGTAACTTATAGTTAGTCACCCTAGAATATATCTCACTTTGTTATGAGATATTTTATTGTAATTTTTTTTTATAAATACTTCCTCATTCAGTGTATTGAGGGTGGATTTTTAGACATTTTTGTAAAAACTGATTACTTTTGAATAAAGGGTTGTTGGACCAAATCTTGCATGGCTGGCTAGATGTAGAATTGATACAAAGGACTTTTCATAGGATTCATGTGTCAAACACTGGACAAATAAGTATTTTATAACTCATGTGTTATTGTTTTCTCGTTTAATATTTCAACTTTGTTCCATATCTGAATATTAAAATGAAAAAATATAATTCAGAAAGTGTTTAAGTGCAATCTGTTTTCAATCATTTTTATTCTTTATTTTTTCCTCTAGAGTATCATAAGCAAGGAATTCTTCATTGCTCCTGCTTCTTAGTTTATCATTTAGATCATTTAGTAAAAAATCCTTAATTGCTTTTCACTGGTGATCATCTAAATTCCCTTTTCTCAAGACATGTGGAATTATTCTTAATTGCACTTCTTCCCTTTTGAACCCATCCCATCCTTTCAAGTTATCATTTGTTCCCTGTTTAGCTATCTTACCCTGTGAAGGCCATCCTTTGTTGAGAAACCAAATCTAGTTGAGTCATCTTCTTTTGACTCCATTAGCCCAATGGCCTGAAATATTCAGTTCTACCCATCTGCTATTGAATTTCACCACCAAATCCAATCAAAATCCCAAAGCTTTCATAACTAGCCTAAAACCTTATAAAACAAAGCTAAAACTTAAAGAGAGAGCTCTCTCTAGGTACATATTGGATAGATTTTGTACCCAAAAGTTGGTTTGTGGTTACCTCCGATCCCTTTCCTCTTCTTACAACTTCTAGGAAAATCTGAGTGATAACAGATGTATCCCTCAACATTACCCACCATAACATAGACATAGTATAAGTATAATCACATAATATCAATTCATATCCACATAACACTGACCTCATATATTATTCAGGGTTATTCTTCCCACTTGATTCCTCATAAGACTGGGAACCTCTTCATGGCATTCACCCGCATAGGCAATCATTACTCCAAAATAATGATCCCTGACGACCTTGTCAGACAAGACATATGTTAGTGTCAGTCTTTGCAGCCTTCCTCCAGTGATCAAAGATTCTCTTACAAGGTGATTTTAAGGTGTCGAGATCAAATTTTGTCATTTCAGTAAGTCTTCAAGTAAAATTTGGTCACTAGGTATTAGGTCTAGGGTTTGCTTTCAATCCTTTCAAATTTGTTCAAATGTCAGTCCATGTCACCATTCAGCTAAGTGTACCATCATTCAGAGGGTTTTCATCATCGTGTCAGGTTCCAATGGGTCATTTTACACCTTGTTCATGCTTTAGTTGTGCCTAGGTAAGGTTCATTTCCCTATCCTAGGGTTTTGAAGGTAATTTCTCTTGGATGGTCAAATAATCAACAAACTTTGTATCCTGGTGTTTATACACCTTCTCCTATCCTTAATGTACCTTATTAAACACTTCTCATCACTGAGATCTCCCAAATTCCTCATTTTCGCACAAACCCTAGTTTCTTGCTACAACTTGACAATTTTCGAGGCTAGGCCTGTGTTTTGCTCTGTTGGACCCCTTCCCCTCACTCAATATTTGAAATTCCACTTTCCCCTACTTCCTAATATCCCTCCCTACTTCCCAAAATTTTTTCAAGAATTTATAAGCCCCTTATCCCCTTCATTTCACTTCATTTCGACAAATCCCTTGTTCCACACATCAGGATAGGTTTTACTCTAATGCTATTTCTGAGCAAGAAACGATGAATTTGGGAAACCTGAGAGAGGTTTTTGTCGAAAATAGGCCAAGGAAGAAAAAACTCCTTCATTTTTTACAGGGGTATCATGGTTTTAGATAAATGTCAAAAAATACAATTGCCTCGGGATAATTGATGCTCCTCTGAAGTGACATTGGACAAATCAATATTTCTCCTAGCTTGGTTGGCCAAATGACTTGTTTAATGAGTCAAATGATATCTAGACACAAAGAGCTTTCCAATGCACTATCATGAGCTCAATTTGGAGTTGAAAAAGACCTTCAAAAGTTGACTGCAACAACACTCTGCCTTTAGGTAGCCTCATTTTTCACATTTTGACCAGTCTTGGGAGATTTGCTTTTTGATAGAGCAAATGAACTCCAAATTGAAAAATTCTAGTTGGGTTGGAAAGTATACCCAATAAAATTTCCAAAGAGCTATCTTGTGCCCAATTAGGACACCAGGAAGGCCTCTAAAAGTCTCCTGTAAAAAGGCGTTATGCATTGAGATGGCACTACGCATTGGGCAACCCTCTACAGTGTAAAAGATGATTGGCACAACGCATTGAGATGGCGCGGTGCATTGGGCTAAAAAGCCTCAAATATATTAAAATATTCATCCAAAGACTCTCAAATTTCTAAATTCCTCATTGTCCAAGTAAGTTAACATCCCTCCATGACCAATGAAAGTGTGTCTTAAGCCTAAATTCAATAATGTTTATGATGATTTAGTAAAAAAAAAATTGAAACCCTACCTCCTTGCAATTTTTGCTCAAAACATGATTTCTTAAGGTTTGTAAATTTGTTTTTGTTTCAATCACTCCCTCACCTTTTTATTCCCTTGCTTCTTTTCTATTTTCATTAACCCATTTTACTATCCCCCATATCCCTAAATTCATTCACCCCTATCCCCAATTCCCATTATCCCAAACCCTAGCTACAATATCCATAAAACCCTAATTTCTATCCCAAACCCTAAATATCATCCCCTAAACCCTTTCATTCCCTAAAACCCTACAGCTAGCATCAAACCCTCCCCTCATCAGTCCCTCGACAAGCTGCTAAAAGGGGGAAAGTGAAACTCACACCACTTGAGCAAGAAATCAATGCTGATCGTGAGTCTTGGCTTGAGAGAGCTAATATCCACTTGAAAAAGTTTCTAGAGAAGGCCAACAGGGAGAAAACAATGTTTAGACACATGGCCTACCATTACTTGGCAAGAAACAAAGTGTACAAGGCACGAATCAGGAACTTGAAGGCCAAGTTGAAGAAGGCATCGAGGAAGCGAAATGAGAAAGATAGAATTTAGATATTGGGTGAGGCTTCCTTGTCCCAAAATAGCACTTTATGGAGAGCACTTAGCCCAAATTTCAAAAAAATTGGGACACTTTTTGCATTTTTGGAATTTTTGGGCCAAAACACAGGTTTTTCTGCCCAATGCGCCGCGCCACCTGGTGCTCGCTTTTGATGAGGGACTCCTTTTGATGAAAACTAAGAATTTTTGGATTTTCATGAAAAAATATGCATTCCTACCAATCGCCAAGAAATTTCTACTGGTTTTGAGCCCCCAAAAAGGTCGAAAACACCCAAAAAATGACCTTTCTGCCCCTTTTGGACACACAGGAAGCAGTGTTGGGAGAACTCAATTTGGAGGGGAAAATGGAGGCCAAATTCAAAACTTCTACTTGTTCTGGAAATTAGACAGGAAAATATTTCCAACAAGCACACTTTGAGAAAATTTGGACACCGGGAAGGCCTACAAAAGCAGCTGCAAAAAGGCGCTATGCATAGGGTAATCAGTGCGACGCATTGGGGAAAGTTTGCTCAGTTTGACAAAAAATACTCTATTTTCACCTAGTTTCTTGACAGTTGGACTTTTATCCTTCTTAATGTCAAACTCATGATTTAATTTAATTTAATTTGATGAATCTTGATGTAATTATGCTAAATTTTCACTCATAGAGGTAGATTCATCCATCAAAAAGTAGTTTGCAACTAAATGAATCAGTTCCCTAGCTTTTAGAGGCAAGTTGTTCCACTGCCTCCTTCTATAATTGTAAGTTTATATGTGTTTTATATATGCCATCATCTTTCTTTGCTTCATCTTAACTAAATCAAACAAGGATAAAGGTAGAATCCATTAATTGCAGTGCTCTACCTAGGGTTTGTTTAGTTATTTATGTTTTCAGCTATTTGAAGAGGATCCCTGAGGTTTTCTTGCACTTTTCAACTCCTCACCTGTCTAAAATCTCTCCATTTCATTCAATTTGAAGTACCAAATAATTTTCCTACCTTGACCCATAGAGATCTCTGCAAAATTGAGCCTCATTCCCCAAACCCAAATCTACCTTTGCATTTGAGCCAACAAAACTTCATCAAATTCAATCAAACTCTTCTGCACACATACCTAGCCTAAGATCAATATTCACATCAGTCATCTCAAGCCCTTATTGATCATATTTTGCTGAGATTAACAAGGAGAGAGCCCTCTCCTAACCTAATAGGGCTAGCTACCAGGTTAAGCATGGTTTGATGTTACCCTAGATCCTGCCTTTCTTAGCTTGAGGTAGATTTAGGCACTAACATAGTGGCGACCATACTGGGGAAGAAAAGCTTATTTGTTTGTTAATGTTCTTTCTTTATAAACTACAGACTGAGCCTGAAGTTATGAAGTACATTGCTTTGTGAGTGCATAAGTAGATAAAAGATGCTTCAGTCAATCTCCAGTCTAGTCTTATATGCGGAATATCTAACTTGCAAATTTCCCCAGTATATGTATCAAGTTAGATTTGATTGTTGATGGTGGACAACGATCAGACACAAGAAGGCTGAAATCATTCACCTAGCGATTCTAGTGTCGAAGAATACCAAAGTTTCTAAATTTTTATGGTGACTCTACTCTTCAAGAATCAGTAGCCTAAAGAATTTCTTGGTGAATTGATTGTTATCAAAATGGTTTCGCTGGATCGAAGGTATGCTCCCATGAGCCGAGATCACATTACAGTTTTTCAAAATAAAATTCCTAAGGTAGATTGAGAAAGGAATTTGCCTACGTTTAAAGATGATGATAGGAAGGATGTTGCCTTACATCTGGTTAGATTTCACATACATATTCGCAAGTTGAAAGTTGATTTTCCTGAAGATTGATTGATGAATATATTCATGGCCACCCTAGAAGGTGAAGCCCGATCTTGGTATGAAAGTTTGCCGCTTGCTTGTATTCAATGTTTGAAATATTTTCATACCATGTTCTTTGAAAGGTATAAAAAATCTTATCCATCATTAAATTTAGTTCAGAACTATTGTAGCCATGTTCACAGTTTCATTGAAAACCTTGAAAAGGTTTATGAAGATGACGACTTCATGGACGATGAGATCATGGAGGCCCTGTATGAAAATCCATTTTAGCATCATAAAAAGAGCTTAGAAGATACTCATCAAGATGCCTAGGAAACTTTGCAGCAGGATCAAGATCTTAGCACGGTGGAAAATCATGAAAGAGAAGGTTTTATTTCAGATATGTCCATAGAAGAAGACAGTATGCAGGAAAGTCAAGTTTCAATTTCAGAATGTGATAAAGTCAAGTCAGTTATTTCAGATCTAGATTCAGATCGTGATGATCAAGAATACCTTGTGCTGAATCCCATGAAGGAGAGCTCTGCTGTTGAGATCATCTGGAACGAAGAAGACAGAGTTATTGATCCAAATGTTCTCATTTCATTAGAACAAAGCCTTCATGAGGAGGTAATCGAATCAGTTCATGAAAAACAACATGAGATCTTTGTTCAAGTAAGTGAAAAATCTTCTTTCAATAACTCAATGATAATTGATAATTTGATTGCCATGTCATGTGAAGATGATCAACAATGTTCTCAAATTTCATAAGATCAGGGAATTAAGGACTCTCATTGAGGTTTTTCATGTTTTAAAATGTTATTTCATGAAGACAATCACTGTTTGAGTAAAAGAAAACAAAAAATATTATCTCCTTTGTTTGAAGATGAGATAGATCAACTCTTGAAAGGTCATGTTATAGCCCAAGCTAAAGCAGATTTATAGTGTGCACATGGTCAAGAAAGTGTTGGTGAAACTTCTTCCTCTTTTGAAAATGATGACAGTCTTGTAATTAGCTTTATAGATCAGCAAACAGATAATATTTTCTTTCATGAAGATGATAAGGCTATCATGTTTGATAATGTTGAAGATTATTTTATGTTTAAGAATGACCTAGACTATGAAGTTGAGGAATATGAGCTTGAGAGAGACAATATGCCAGAATTTCTCATGGTCAAGGAATTTACATCTAACACTCAGATGGCATAAGCTTATACCTCTCTGTGCCTTCCTATCACTCGACAATCAATTGTTCTTTCAGATCAGAATGAAGGGAGTACTTGTATTTTTGCTGCTGGATCTCAAGACAAGCTAGTGCTTCAAGATTTTCAAGATCCCTCCAGCATTCTTTTGCAAGCATTAGAAGAGATAAATGTTGCTCGGTTCATTATCATAAGCCTTGGTTTTAGTGGTTATTGTGAGTTCCCTACATGTTATCCGGGAATAGTGTCCATTCAGATGTTGTTATTCCCACTAAGATGGGTGGCTATCTTAGAACAAACAATCAAAGTATACTATGGATTCCTTTTATGAAAATAGATGAGAGGAGAACCAAGACGGCCAACCTGAGTCTTGTGCTCGATTTCCTCTCCTTCTTGATAGAGTTTTTCCACTTCTTCTTTGTCTGCCCCGCTTCAAAAGGACCTGTGGAATCACAACAACATAATACTACGCAAGAAACAAGGATCTAAATTCATAAATAATGCAGGATTAGATGTGCATTAACCATATACATGCATATATAAACAAGTACACAAGAATATGGAAGGAAACAAGAATAGATTTATTCAGATGAAAAGCAGCAAGAAGATTACAACCATGTGCTCTGACCCAGCATCATCCTCCAGCTAAGAAGCCCTTCTTCACCTCAAGCAAAGCTAGATCACCCAACACTGCGAATGTACACCAGAATACCAACAACACTTCTCTATAAGATACAAAATTCCAACCTCTCGATCTCTGTGACGAGGGATCCATATATAGATGATTATAGAGAGTTGAGTCATATTTTGGGATCTTGATTAGTGTCTTCTCTCTGATAGTTCATGCTTCCACTTGGAGAATTATGATCTCTTACTCATCCCTGGTCGAAAATGGAGAGGCAAGTGTCAGAGGGGAAGCGTTTTGAAGATTCCATGATCTTCCACCTCACATTTTTGTCCCTGCCATTTGTCCATTCCCGACCATCGCACCCTACAAAGGAGAAAATCAGTATGCATCGCACCCTGTACATTGGGAAGGTGACATGCATCGCACTCTCTACATTGAGCTTTCAGTATGGTCCAGTTTTGACCATTTATGAGCAGTTATCAGTGGAGAACTTCTGGGAGATGATGTAATCATTTGACCTTGTTCCTTTAGGCAGTGAAGCAACACCTTTAGGGGCTTAGGAGCTCTCAGTTTATGGACATTTATGATTGGGGTTGAAGTGCCCAAAAATGTTTATAACAGTTGCCCCCTAAAGCATGAGGTTGTTAATCTTTTTTGATGTCGGGTGAAATGCTTTACTATGAGGATCTGAAGTTTTTCCGAGCTGGGAGGCGACCTGTAATAAGATACAATACAATACGTTATTTTGAAAACATTTTTTCATGATCTAGTTGAGGCGAGCATTCCCATTCTCAGCTTTATAAATTCATTTTTCTTGTAAATAGGACAGATGATTGTCTGTGTGATAGACTAATGATATGGACACATCATCCTTCGATTTGGATGATCATCTATTCGGCAATGATGTACACTGGATGTTTTTATATTCCTGAATATATCACAGCCCGGATGCATGAAACTAGATCCGAGGTCTTCAAAACTCATTCAATCTTCACTCGAAGTACAAGTTGATCCATGTGAAAAATGTTCTGGAGTCAAACATGGAAAGACATCGCTTGATTACCAGCCAATGATGTAAGTTGTTAACAGGCGTGAGAGGAATTACCAATAATGACAAGACCCTCAAGGTACTACAGTACAATTTATGTGGTGTGGAAAGGGACTTGGCATCGAACGCCACGTAAAATCTCTGGGTCAAAGGTCATTGATGTAAACATGTCGCCGAAAGTGAGAAACTTGCCATTGAGGCATGCAAGCTTCAAAGTACTGAAAGGGTTGTTCTTAAGTCAACTTCTTGGATAATGAGCTAATGTCGACAAGAAGTGACCCGTCGCAGGAGGGCCTTAATGAATCCCACATCAATGACATGGAGCGAAGCAAATGATTTTGGAGGTGAAAAAAAATTGACGATGCAGGGTTCACAGTGGCGGTCATGAAGGAATGAAGCATGAATGTATTGCAGTGGGTGAGACACAGGTGAATTGTCTGAATGACTTCTCTTGAACATATCGGTGAAACTGACGATGGATTGGTAGCGTTAACCCAAAATATGGATGG
>APFE030692194.1:212556-245672 GCA_000404065.3 Pinus taeda | reverse complement strand
TCCTTTCAAAGTTGTCCAAATGTCGGTCCATGTCACCATTCAGCTGAGTGTACCATCATTCAGAGGGTTTTCATCATCGTGTCAGGTTCCAATGGGTCATTTTACACCTTGTTCATGCTTTAGTTGTGCCTAGGTAAGGTTCATTTCCCTCTCCTAGTGTTTTGAAGGTAATTTATCTTGGATGGTAAAATCATCAACAAAACTTGTATCCTAATGTTTATACACCTTCCCCTATCCTTAATCTACCTTATTAAACACTTCCCATCACTGAGATCCCCCAAATTCCTCATTTTCGCACAAACCCTAGTTTCTTGCTACAACTTGACAATTTTCTAGGCTAGGCCTCTGTTTTTCCCTTTTGGACCCCTTCCCCTCCCTAAATATTTGAAATTAAACTTTATTCTACTTCCTAACATCCCTCTCTACTTGCCAATTTTTTTTCAAGAATTTAGAAGCCCCTTATCCCCTTCATTTCACTTCATTTTGACAAATCCCCCTGTTCCACACACCAGGATAGGTTTTACTCCAATGATGTTTCTGAGCAAGAAAATATGAATTCGGGAAAACTGAGAGAATTTTTTTGTTGAAAATAGGCCAAGGAAGAAAAACCTACTTTACTTTTTACACAGGTATCATGGTTTTAGAGAAATGTCAAAAAATACAGTTGCCTCAGGAGAATTGATGCACCTCTGTAGTGACATTGGTAAAATCAAGATTTCTCCTAGATTGGTTTTCCGAATGACTTTATTAATGAGTCAAAGCATATCTAGACACAAATATCTTTCCAATGAGCTATCATGAGCTAAATTTGGAGTTGAGGAAGACCTTCAAAAGTTGACTGCAACAACACTCTCCCTTTAGGTAGCCTGTTTTTGCACATTTTGATCAGTCTTCAAAGATTTGATTTTTGATAGGGAAAATGAACTCAAAATTAAAAAATTATAGTTGGGTTGGAAAGTATACTCAATAATATTTCCAACATGCTATCACGTTCCAAATTTGGACACTAGGAAGGCCTCTAAAAGTCTCCTGCAAAAAGGTGCTACGCATTGAGATGGAGCTACGCATTGGGCAGCCCTCTGCAGTGTAAAAAATGAACTGGTGCGACGCATTGAGATGGCACAGGGCATTGGGATAAAAATCCTGAAATACATTCAAATCTTCTTCCAAATACTCTCAAATTTCTAAATTATTCATTGCCCAAGTAAGTTAACATCCCTCCATGACCATTGAAAGTGTGTCTTAAGATGTTTATGATGATTTAGTAAAAAAAAACTCAAACCCTACCTCCTTGCAATTTTTGCTCAAAACATGATTTCTTAGAGTTTGAAAATTTATTTTGTTGCCATCACTCCCTCACCTTTTTATTCCCTCACTTCTTTTATAGTTTCATTAACCCATTTTACTATCCCCCATATCCCTAAATTCATTCACCCCTATCCCCAATTCCCATTATCCCAAACCCTAGCTACAATATCCCCAAAACCCTAATTTCCATCCCAAACCATAAATATCATCCCCTAAACCTTTTCATTCCCTAAAACTCTACATCTAGCATCAAACTCTCCCCTCATCAGTCTCACTCATCCATGGAGCTCAAAAACATGAAGGAAAAATCGACAAGCTATTAAAAGGAGGAAAGTGACACTCACACCACTTGAGCAAGAAACCAATGCTGATCACGAGTCTTGGCTTGAGAGAGCTAATATCTACTTGGAAAAATTGCTATATAATTCCAATAGGGAGAAAACAATGTTGAGACACATGACCTACCATTACTTGGCAAGAAACAAAGTGTACAAGGCATGAATCAGGAACTTCAAGGCCAAGTTGAAGAAGGCATCGAGGAAGTGAAAGGAGAAAAATAGACTTCAGATATTGGCTAAGGCTTCCTTGGCCTAACATAGCACTTGATAGAGAGCACTTAGCCCAAATTTCAAAAAATTTGGGACACTTTTTGCATTTTTGGAATTTTTGGGCCAAAACACGGGTTTTTTTGCCCAATGCGTCACGCCACCTGGCGCTCGCTTTTGATGGGGGACTCCTTTTGATGAAAACTCAACATTTTTGGATTTTTCATGAAAAAATATGCACACCTACCAATGGCCAAGAAATTTTGACAGGTTTTGAGCCCTTAAAAAGGTCAAAAACACCCAAAAATGACCTTTCTGCCCCTTTTTGGACACACGGGAAGCAGTGTCGGGAGAACTCAGTTTTGGAGGGGAAAATGGAGGTCAAATTCAAAAATTGCACTTGTTATGGAAAGTAGACAGGCATATCTTCCCAACAAGCACACTTGGAGAAAATTTGGACCGGGAAGGCCTCCAAAAGTAGCTGCAAAAAGGCACTACGCATAGGGAAATCAGCGTGACGCATTGGGGAAATTTCGCTCAGTTTGACAAAAATACTCTGTTTTTGCCTAGTTTCTTGACTGTTTGACTTTTCTCCTTCTTAATGTCAAACTCATGATGTAATTTAATGTAATTTGATCGACCTTGATGTAATTATGCTAAATTTTCACTCATAGAGGTAGATTCATCCATCAAAAAGTAGTTTGCAACTGAATGAATCAGTTCCCTAGTTTTTAGAGGCAAGCTCTTTCACTGCCTAATTTTTAGTTCTTAGTTTAGAATTTGTTGGAACAGCTCCTAAAGTTATGAGCTCGACCCCTAGAGGTTAGGATCAGTTATTGTTTGCCTATATCATGTGTTTTTTCACTCATTAGCATGGTTGGACTTTTGGGGAAGCTTGGAGCTTCATTGTATACACATTTTAGTAGTTTTGGCTAAGGAATAAACCGGGGTTTGTAGCACTTTATGGGATTCATGTGGCATCTTGCTTTGGTATTGTGTTTCCTTATGTAATTGTAAGTTTATATGTATTTTATGTATGCCGTCATCTTTCTTTTCTTCATCTTAACTAAATCAAACAAGGATAAAGGTAGAATCCATTAATTGCAGTGCTCTACCTAGGGTTTGTTTAGTTATTTATGTTTTCAGCTATTTGAAGAGGATCCCTGAGGTTTTCTTGCACTCTTCAACTCCTCACCTGTCTAAAAGCTCTCCATTTAATTCAATTTGAAGTACCAAATCATTTGCCTACCTTTCCCCATAGAGATCTCTGCAAAACTGAGCCTGATTCCCCAAACCCAAATCTTCCTTTCCATTTGTGCCAACAAAACTTCATCAAATTAACTCAAACTCTTCTGCACACATACCTAGCCTAAGATCAGTATTCACATTAGTCATCTCAAGCCCTCATTGATCATATTTTGTTGAGATTGACAAGGAGAGAGCCCTCTCCCGACCTGGTAGGGCTAGCTACTAGGTTAAGCGTGGTTTGATGTTACCCTAGATCCTACCCTTCTCATCTTGAGGTATATTTGGGCCCTAACAACATACATACATACATACATACATATAGCCATTAGCATAAAACAATCATGATCTCTCATGACCCTGTCAGACAAAGACATACATACATACATGTATACATATAGAGACATCAGCATAATCATGATCACAACATAATTACCAGATATCATAAGGTCAAGGTTAAGGGAACACCCTTTATCCATGCACAACATGAAAAACATTGAGAACATCAGTTCCCCACATAGTTAAGGCATATGCCACCTCAAATCCATTTACTTTACCCTTCCTAATTACTTTTCTCATGACTGTCCTAACACTGTCCATTTACCTCAATGGACCCAACCAATCCAACTAGTTGTCATACTCTTGTCTTCAACTACCCTTATACATGCACTGAGCTTCATATGGGTCTTACATTACCTATTGGTTTTCATTCATCTCTCCCTGAGCTCCACTAACTTCCCTCTTTCCCAACTAAATCCCCAGACCCTCAAAACATAAAAGGCAAGAAACTGAAATCCAACAAGACGAAAATCATGAAAAATAATACGAATACGCCATCACAAACAAAGTGGCAAGGCCTTGCACCAGACACAATTAAAATTGCAAATCAAACATAAAAAATAAAAAAATACCAAAAGAACAAGACTAGTAGAAAACACCATGACTCAACCCCATGGGTTCCCAATTCTTCCAAGGGAAAGCTCAACCTGAGCCTCCTTGAATATTTCATGGCAGTCGCTTTTGTCATTCAATCCCCTACATCATACCATCATACCACACATAATTTTTAACACATAAATAAATATACAATATACTAGCTATCTTACCTTGTTGTGCCAAGCACATTTCCTTGTAACTAAATACATCCATGTCATCTCTCAAGGGACTCCAATTCCCTTGACCGGTCTGATTATAACTAGACACCAATTTTTATACTTGTCAAAAACATGTCCATCAATATAGCACATATCCACATAATTTCATACAATATTAGAGTTAAGAAGACTTCTTATATTGAAAGCATTCATTCGTGTGGAATTGTGATTTCCAAACATAGCCAAGGGAATTCTCACCCAATTCCTTTTATTTACCTTTTTACCTTGTTGCAATCAAGTCTTACTATGTATTGTCACATCACCTAACTGTTAGTTCAATAAACACATGAAATACTACCTTGTCACACTAATACCAAGCATGGTGACCTGCATCTGCTCACACATGTCAATCACACATTCGAAATATCAAGACAACATATCTATTAATTGTAAATCAGCCTTTACCAAGTCTAACAACCACGTCATAATCAACAATAAACTCACATTCATCGGTCATAATACATAATGCTACAACTATCACATTCTTACACACAAGTACATATCAGTTGTCTCAACACATGTGTGTTAATAAAACAATCTTAAAACAAGATCATTTATTCATACAATATTATAGACACATATTCATATCATGCAATTAATAATACATTCAAACAACACATAGATGGCATAATAGACACCAAACACTCAAACACCAAATACATGACATAATCAAACATTCAAGCACCAAGTAAACAAGATACGCAAACTCATTCCTTAATATATCTTAAGGGAGGCTATTTTTTCTTCACAATCAATCTATATTAGCATGAAATAACTTCACAACATATCAAGTCAAACATAAATAAGGTCATGATATCTATAACAGTAATTAGCTAACATGATCATATCATAAACCCACAAACAATTGGCATTCATGCATAACAATCACATATGCACAGTTAGTCTAGATTAGTCCAACATAATATCACAAATAGGTTGATGTTGGAAATAATACTGAGAGGGGTGGGTGGGGCCGTTGGGCGTTGAATCAGTATTATCAGATCAATAATTTTTCATTTCCCCAAAAAAATTATATATGCTACTTCTATGAAGTGAAATAGCGTGTACACGCTACTGTGATTAGTGAAACCAACGTATACCCAAAGAACTTGTGATTTAGTTAATTTATGATGTGTTGATATATAACCACTGCATTAGTAACTTATTAAACAGTGCAGTAAAAACAAAAGAAACCATCACACACAAGCAACACACATGAACACCAAGATTTAAGGTGGAAACCTAATGTAGGTGAAAACCACCTGCTACTGTCGTCTTTTTATTCTTTTAATAATAAGAAAATTTGTTTAAAATCTTGTACTAGTGCAGACTCATACCAGTACATAGGAACCCACCTGCAAAATTCTACAACCTTCTCTCATTTTCCATCTTCTACTTGAAAGGAGCTACAACCCCCTAGCTCTTGTACTAGCTGATGTGTTTACTAGTACGTAGGCACTAGCCTACAGAAGGCTATGACCTTCTCTCTTCCTCCAGGGACCACGTTTCATAAATTTTTAGACTGTATGCTCTTGGTACACAACAACAAACATGAAGGCCTTATTTCATCAAATTTTCATACTGGACCCATTAGAAACTTTGAAACTCAAATTGCATCAACCAATAATTAGTTAATCTAAATAATCGTATCACTATCACCAAAACACTGCATTGAACTCAAAAACTTACATCATCATTCAGAACCAGCTGCAACCTCAAAAATCATGCATCAGAATGTATATGCTACTTTAATGAACCCAACATGCATGTATACGCTACTTCCTTTAATCAAACCTGTGTATACATTCAAAACTACTTAAACATAAAACTTATGAATCAAGTTTGTACCAAACCACAATATAGTGAACATCTACTATCAATTTCAGAGCCTTACACAGGTAATAGTAGAGACCACCCTTCTCACTTATAAAATCAATCAATCAGATATCAAACTCCTTATGCATTCAGTTTTACATTCATATCTAAGAAGACTTCATTGATAGAAAACAGTAAAACAACAATAGTGGTCAAATAGATTAGTCATCTCTAAACAACATACTTTTCTTCTGCATACGCTACTTGGAAGAGATAAACCAGCATGTATACACAACTTCGCCAAAGCGAACTAGCGTACAGATCTACAAATATTAACTCATAAATTTGCTGCTATTCCAAACTTCAGACAAACCCAGATCATGACATTCAAAGAATAAAACATGTGTACACAATTAGATCTGGCCCAACCAATATCAAGCCATTCAATGATAAGTCATTTCAGGTCTCATGATCCTGATCCAACATTGAAATCAAGGTGCACAAAATATTTTAGATTAAATCACCAACATAGCCCCTGCAACATAAAATATACTTCAGATAGAAGTATTCCTTAGAAACCCTTTTAACTTGCACACCTTGGCCTTATGATCTTCTCCTCCTTATAGTTTTAGGCCTTTCTCGATACCTCGGACCAAAACCAATTAGGGCCTAGGGTATTCTTGGGTGGGATCAAATAGTCGTTACTCTACTCAATATTTTGGGCTAATACCATGGTATTGACCCTTGGTATTCTCTACTCTTGAAATTCCTTGATTTTCCAACCTATACGTGCTTTTCCTATTACGGGAGTGAGTGTATACATATACGTGCTTTTTGTTTTGTGAACCTATGTGTATATGATGTTTTGACTATGTGGACCCACGTATACATCTTAAACTACTTTTCACCAACCTTTACCTTCAACTTCTTCATTATGATTAGTAGACTTTAGTTCCATCTTCGTGTTCTTTTGTACCAATGCCTTGTTACATATGAATGGAGTTGTTACACTGTGGGTTTCCTTTCATCAAAATTGAAGTGACTTGTGAGTGAATTTCCATCAAGGATAACGCTTGTATCATAATGCCAACAATCCCCCCCTTTGGAATTGATGGCAACCATGCTAGTGTTGATTATTGCAAGCTGTAGAAACTATTAGAGATAACAAGCAACACCAAAATATTGTTCCCCTATGACATCAAGGGCAAAGGGTGGACCAAGTTATTCTGCCCCTTTGATATACATTGTGTTGTCCATGCTCCCCCTAAGTACACGTCGAGTCTGCAGAGATATGTTTCAAAGGAATAACATGACCCTATAACTCAACTAAGTGAGTATGACCTCCCTATGACCAATGAATCATACATACATCAATCACCCAACCAAGTGGGGATACACCATTTTTTACTCATCCACCCAATCGAGTGGGGATATACCAATTGTTTATATATGACAAAAATACAACAATTATTACATCGTCCATCCCATGAAAAGTGGGGATAAAAATTACATCATATGTCCAATAGGACTCATTGAAATATAGACCATGACAAAAATTAGTCATATCACACCCTAGACCTTTACATGACTTATGCAACAAATGATATAAGTATCTTAAGCCATAACTGAACTCAGAAACCATGATGCCAACAATGCTAAATGTGTGTGAAGGCTAATGCTCCCCTTGAACCTATGCTACATGTGCATTGTCAACAAGTCATTCATCAAGTCATTTTCATCAGGTAGATAAAAATCAATGAACAAAGCATATCGTCAGACTGTAATCATCAATATTAGACAAAGCACCCATATCAGCGTTTGACCCACTGTTTTTCTGTCAGAAAACATATACGTTCTTTCAGCCATAGAAACCCACGTATAGTAACCTTCCTCTGGAAACTAGATTTAACAACAGGATGATGCAACAACTACTCCCTTCTTTTGTATGAGTTATTCAAATGTTTCTCTGGGAAGCGGTTTAGTGAATATATCACCAACCTGTTCTTTGGAGGGAACATACTCCAATTTAACCTTTTGTTCAATCTCTTATTCTCGTAGAAAATGGTACTTAATGGGTATGTGCTTGGTCTTGGAGTGCATGATAGGATTTTTTGAAATACTGATGCCACTTGTATTATCACATAGAATGGAGATGGGTGGAGTACATGTTATCTGAATTTCTTGCAATGTTTGCATCATCCAAAGTAGTTGTGTGCAATAAGATGCAGTAGCCACATATTCTACTTCAGCTATAGATAAGGCAATCGAACTTTGTTTCTTGCTGAACCATGACACTAATCAAGAACCCATATAGAATGCACCTCCACTAGTGCTCTTTCGATAATCAACATTTCTTGCCCAACCTGCAACTGTATATGCATGAAGAGTAAGGTTTGTATCTTTGGGATACCATAGTCCAAAGTCTTGAGTTCCTTGAAGATATTTGAAAATTATTTTGACTACCTAGAGATGTGATTCCTTTGGATTTGCTTGGAACCTTCCAACAATTCCATTGCATCCATGATATTAGGTATGGTACCTATTAGATAAAGAAAACTTCCAATCATAGATCTATAAGTTGGTTGGTTTACTGGTAGTGATTCATCGTTAGAACTAAAATTGCATCATGTTACCATTGGAGTACATACTGGTTTAGAATCTTTCATTCCATACTTCTTGAAGATCTGCTTGAGATATTTGGTTTGTGAAAGAAAGATACCATCTTTTGTTTGCTATACTTGTAGACCAAGAAAATAAGTAAGTTCACCAAGTTAGGACATTTTAAATTCTTGCTGCAATAGTGAAGCAAAATTATGACTCATGTATTCTTCATTGCTACCAAAGATGATATCATCAACATAAACAATGATAATCAACAGTTTATTGTTTTCAACCTTTGTGTATAAATTGCTATCTGCAGAACCTTTTGTGAAACCTTGTTGTTGTAGATGTTTGTCAAGGCGGTAATACTAGGCCCTTGGAGCATGTTTCAAATCATAGAGAGCCTTTTTAAGCTTTCATATGAGTTTTGCATCATTTCCAAGAATGAATCCTTCTAGCTATTCAATATAAACTTCTTCTAATAAATCTCCATTAAGGAAGGTTGATTTTACATCCATTTGATATACTTTGAATTTTTGAAAACTAGAAAGAGCAAGAAACATCCTTATGGCTTCAAGTCTGGCAACAGGTGCAAAATTTTCTTCAAAATATATACCTTCTTGTTGAGCATACCCTTTACAAAAAAGTCTAGCCTTGTTTCTAATAACTTCTCCATTTTCATTCAGCTTGTTCTTAAATATCCATTTTGTTCTTATAGTATTTTTATCATGAGGTCTAGGAACTAACTCCCAAGTATCATTCTTTTCAATTTGGTCAAGTTCTTCATCCATGGCCTTGACCCAACATTCATCTTTACAGGCTTCATTTACATTCTGAGGTTCAGTGGACGGTAGTAATGCTAGATAGCTTGAGGTCCCTGTAAGATTTCTTATTGTCTGTACACCAGCCCCTTTTCTCCTAGAATTTGAGATTCTAGATGATTCTTCTTAACATACCTGGATGGAGTATTTTCCTTGTCTATTGTATTTTCTTCTGGTGTTTTATTGGTTTCTTCTTCTATATCATTTTGATTTGATGCAGGAAATCATTCCCCAACTTCCTCACTGTCATATTCCTTTATTGATTTTGTTTGTTCTGAATTTCTGCATGCTTCATCAATTACAACATCAATGCTTTCAACAATTTTCCAAAGTCTTTTATTATAACATTTGTATCCTTTACTTTTGGATGAATAACTAAGAAGAATTCCTTTGTCTGCTTTGGGTTCAAACTTACCAAGTTTTTCATTATTCCTTTTGATGAAACATTTCCTTCCAAACACTCTAAAGTGTTTTACAGTAGGAGGCTTACCATACCAAAGTTCATATGGACTTTGATTGCTATTTATCCAAACATTTGCTTTGTTGAGAATAGTCATGGCAGAAAATGCAGCTTCACCCTAGAAGGTTGCAGGAGTTCCAAATTCATCAAGCTTTTCTTGAGCCATTTTTTCAATTGTTCTAGTCATTCCTTCCACCATGCCATTTTACTGAGGAGTTCTTGTGACAGAGAATTGCCTCTTTATGCCATGTTGTTCACAAAAGTAAACAAATTCGCCTGATATGAATTCTCCCCCTTGATCAAATCTGAGACATTTTATTTTTCGATCTTATTCATTTTCAACTAAAGCTTTGAAGGCTTTAAACTTTTCAAATGCTTCATCTTTATGCTTTACTAGACCTATCCAACCCATTCTAGAAAAATCATCAATAAATAAATAAAGTATTCTTCTCCACGAGGTGACTTTTTCCTTGTTGGTCCACATGAATCAGTATGGATGAGTTCAAGAGGCTTACGTGCTGATCCTTCTTTTTCATTGAAGTGGACTATGGTTTGCTTACTGACTTGACATGTTTTTCATATGGTCTTTTCTGGGATGCTGATATCTAGAAGATCACGAATTGCCTTGAGTCTGAATGATTTTCTTATTTGAGAAAAGCTTAGATATCCCAATCTTCTATGCCATAGCCAGTTTTCATCAGTTTTTCTTAGATAGCATTGTTGTTGTCCTCCTTCAAGTATGCATAAGTTTTTTGGAGTTCTTGTTCCTTTGATCACAGTGTTTCCTGTATCAAGCTCACGAACCACACATCTGTTTGATCAAAACACAACTTCATTTCCTTGATCACACATTTGGTTAACACTCAACATGTTATGCTTTAAACCGTCTACATACATGACTTTTCCAGCTTTAACCTTTTCTTTCAAGAAGACTGAACCTTTACCTTTAATGATAGCTGGAGTGTCATTTACAAATGAGACATTCTTTTCCTTTTCTAAAGCATTATATGAATGAAGTTTCTCTCTATCACCTATCATGTGTTTGGAGCATCTGTTGTTGATGTGCCACTAATTTTCTTGTCCTTCTGCATATAGAGCTATGCTACATCTTTCTGATTGAAATTCCTTCTTTCTCCATATCTTGGGATTTAATGATGTTTGCTCCTTTTGAAACAATGGCCAAAATTTGATCCTGCATTGATATTCTTCATGACCAAAGTTGTTACAAATCGAACATTCTACTTCATTTTCAAGAGGAGAAAAGTTATTATATGAACTTTTCTTGATTCTTGTTACACTCCTTTGATTTTGTGCTTCTCTAGTCATGATGGTTTTGTAAGCAACACATTGAGCAGTGTTATGCCCAAAGTTATGACATGAAAAAAATTGCACATTAAAGAAGTTTCTACTATCATAGAATCTGCTGTCATTGTTTACCTGTTGGTTGAAGCTTCTACTGATATTCATTATTGGAGTAAATTGGGTATTATTTACCTGATGAGTAGTTTTAGGCCTTTGCTGATGATTGACATACTATTCACTGGTCTTTGCTGCATCAAGATAGCTTCTGGTGGAGGTTGACGGCTTCTGTGATTGAGATGATTCTTTAGTATATCCAAGACCTATCTTTATCAGAGGAGAACATGAAACTTTGATGATTTCATTTAAAGTTTCAAATCCTTTAGCAAATCTAAGATTAAGAGATTTTGTCTTCTCAAGTTCTTTTCTTAGACCCACATTTTCACATTCTAGATTTTCATTGCGTTTTTCTCTTTCAATGAGTTGGCGTGTCAATGTATTGATGATCATATTATTTTCTTCTAAATAGATTTTGAGTTTAGTAATTTCTTCAAGAAAGTCTTCCCCTTCTAAGGCATCCAAAAAATCGTTATTGTCATAAGCAATAAGTAATCTATAATATTGGTCAGTTTCATCTTCATCATTATTGGATAAGCCATCACTATCTTTATGCGTATAGTAACTCCTATTCACAACTTGTTTTCTATTTCCTTTTGCATATTCCTTTCCTTTTTCATATTCATCTTTATGAGGACATTTAGTAGCATAACAACCGACTCTACCACAAGCAAAGAATTTGAAAGGTAGCTTACCTCTTAATCTTTTGGAACCCCGTTGAAGCTTCTTGACAAAATTTACCTTATCTTCTTCTTCTGAATTTTTTTCTAATTCATTGTGCTCTTCCTTTTCTTTTCCCTTTGCTGGCACTTTAAAAGCGGCTTCTATCATATCTGATGGACCTCCTTTTCTCATTTCAAAGGAAGTTAGGATTCCATGGAGTTGAGTCACAATAATAGTTTGAAGATCCTATTTTTCTTCTATGGCAGACACTTTTGACTCAAATTTATAAGACAGAGATCTCAAAATTTTCTCAACTAAAGTAGCTTCCTTTATCTCTTCATCCATATTCTTCATACAATTAACAATCTCATCTATACATAAAATGTAACTAGCAACACTCTCATCACTATGCATCTTAAGAGTTTCATACTAAATTCTGAGAGTTTGAAGCTTAGCACATTTTACCTGAGAGTCTCCTTTGTAGCTCTGAATGATTTTATCCCATATCTCTTTGGCTGTCTTGAGCTGCATGACTTTGACAAATTCTGATTTTGACAGACTTCCCAATAATGTATTGACAACTTTGGCATTGGTTTCTTATAACTTCTTACCTACAGAGTCTGTAGCAATTGCTGCTGGAAATTGATATCCTCCTTCCAGAATTTCCCGAACATCGACTCCAAGTGATTGTATATAGGCTTTGGTTGTTATTTTCCAATATACTAAGTTTCTCCCATTGAAGATTGGTGGTCTGATGGATCCCATGCCTTCGTGATTATTCATCTTGAAATATCTTCCTTCAAGTGATCAAGCTTCTTCTGAAGGTCCTGCTCTTATACCAATTGTTGGAAATAATACTAAGATGGGGGGGGGGGGGGTGGTGAATCAGTATTATCAGATTAATAATTTTTCATTTCCCAAAAAGATTTATATATGCTACTTCTATGAAGTGAATTAGCGTGTACATGCTACTGTGATTAGTGAAACCAGCGTATACCTAGAGAACTTGTGATTTGGTTAATTTATCATGTTTTGATCTATAACCAGTGCATGGGTAATTTATTAAACAGTGCAATAAAAACATAATAAACCATCACACATAAGCAACACACATGAACAAAAAGATTCAAGGTGGAAACCCATTGTGGGTGAAAACCATCTACTACTGTCGTCTTTGTCTTCTTTTAATAATAAGAAAATATGTTTAAAATCTTGTACTGGTGCATACTCATACCAATACGCAGGAACTCAACTACAGAAGGCTACAACCTTTTCTCAATTTCCAGCTTCTATTGGAATGGAGCTACAACCCCCTAGCTATTGTACTAGCCAATGTGTTTACTAGTACGTAGGTGCCAAACTAGAGAAGGCTATGACCTTCTCTCTTCCTCCAGGGACCATGTTTCATAAATTAGACTAGATTCTCTTGCTACACAAAAATACACTTGAAGGCCTCATTTCATCAAATTTTCATACTTGACCGATCAGAAACTTTGAAACTCAAACTGCATCAACCAACAATCAATTAATTTGAACAATTAAATCACTCTCACTAGAACACTGTGTTGAACCCAAAAACTTGCATCATGATTCAGAACCAGCTGCAACCTCAAAAATCATGCATCAGAATGTATATGCTACTTTACTGAACCCAACCTGCATGTATACACTACTTCCTTTAATCAAACCTGCGTTTACCTTTAAAACTACTGAAACATAAAAATTCTGAATCAAGTTTATACCAACCAGCAATATATTGAACATCTACTGTCAATTTACAGAGCCTTACACAGGCAGTAGCAGAGATCACCCTTCTCACTTATACAATCAATCAATCATATATCAAACTCCTTATGCATTCAGTTTTACATTAAGATCTAAGAAGACTTCGTTGATAGACAATAGTAAAACAACAGTATTGATCAAATAGATCAGCCATCTCTGAACAAAATACTTTTCTTTTGCATACACTACTTGAAATAGTCGAATTTGCATGTATACACAACTTCACCAAAGTGAACCAATGTATAGATATGAAAATATTAACTCATAACTTTTCTTATATTCCAGACTTCAGACAAACCCAGGTCATAACATTCAAAGGATAAAACAGGTGCACACAATTAGATCTGGCCCAACCAATATCATATCATTCAATGATAAGCCATTTCAGGTCCCATGATCATGATCCAACATTGAATTCAAGGTGCAAAAAATATTTTAGATCAAATCACCAACATAGACCCTTCAACGTAAAATATATGTCAGATATAAGTATTCCTTAGAAACCGTTTTCACTTATTACAATTGTATTGACATGTAGGAGTTGATGTTGTTGTTGTTAGGATGTGTTTGTTAAGAATGAATGTCACTTGTATATGCAGTTGTTATGCTTGTTAGTCTCTAAATGATGCTATGCAAGCATTGTTATGGCAAGCAAAAAGGGGGAGATTTAGGCTTGTTCAAGTTTATACGTATACACACTTTTTGTTCTGTGGACCTACGTGTATACGTTATTTTGACTAAGTGTACCTTCATATACATCTTAAATTTCTTTTCACCATCCTTTACCTTCAACTTCTTCATTCTGATTAGTAGACTTTAGTTCCATCTTCCTATTCTTTTGTACCAATGCCCTATTAAATTTGAACGGATCTATTACAATGTGGGTTTCCTTTCATCAAAACTAAACTGACCTCTGAGTGAGTTGCCATCAAAGAAAACACTTGTATCATAATGCCAATAGTTGACTCATACCATATCCATCTACATAGGTCAATCTAAATTAGCATGATATATATAACATCAAGATGTTAGTTGCAATGAACATAACCATAACACATATGATCACAATGCATATAACAATAAGTTACTATCCTTCACAACTAATCGATGCATGCACATATGATGACATTGATTAACTAACATCTATCATATATTTAACCACAATGCAATAGAATGACAAACATATAAGTAACTATAATTAGTATAGCAATCCATTAACTAACATACATGCATGCCAACATACAAACATGTATGACGATCTTCTCTTAACCCGAGGTCAAATGTTGCAAACTCGCTTTGATGATATGTATCTTTTGCTCTATCTTAGCTAACATGTCAACATCATAGAAAATAATAGCATACTAATGACACAAAATTCATGCAATGACCTCATTCATTACAACCATGCCCATAACAATGCATGCATAACATCATTTAGAGACTGACATGCATTCTTAACAAACACATCCTAACAACAACAACATCAACTCCTACATGTCAATACAACTGTAATAATGACCACTACCATGCATACATAACAAACACATATACAACCTACATGAAGGCACGACAAAAAAATTTCGCCCATCCAGTCCAAATATTGAACCATGCTATGATAGCACTCTGTAACACCCTCCTCCCACATTTACCAAAGTTAATTGGTTTGCTGGGGTAAATATGTGATGAAGAGTTACTATGATATTATTCAATCTCCTATATCACCTTAAGGAAGTGAAATCAACACAACAAAACCTTATTGGCCTTCCTCGGGAGCTATAGGATCTACAGGAGTTAAACCACCTCTCCAGGTGCCCAAGCCCCGAGTCAAATTTCTTTTCCACTGAAAAAATCCCAGTCAAATGTACAATCCTACATGCATGCTACTATAGGCATCTAGTTACTCCCACAAGCTTGATAGGGAGAGATTGCAATCTTTTCAACCAGTTTTGTGCTAGAGATCGAGGGGTTTAAGCCACTTTTTTAGTGCTAGGATCTTGACCACTACTGAGAACTCGATGAAACTTTCCAAAACAAAAAATGACACAAAGACAAAGCTTCTAACAAAAAAATTGATCAAGGATTGACCTAACCAAGCCCAACCATAACATAAGTTTTGTCAAACACATAGCAAACATATAATATACAGGTCATGAATGCATAAGTAAACATAGGTGTATGAAACTTATCTAAGAATCACCAAGGATGTCTAATTCCCTCTCATATAGCCGCAATAACATCTATTAGTCCATACATTCATCAACCATTTATATGTTCATCAAACATGTCAAGAGCCATAGATAATGTACATCATATAGCCATCATAGAAACCAACATATAAACCATGACAACTCATCCATAATATCACCATCATAATAAATACATATGCTCATAGATCACAATAGAAAATACCTCATATTACTATATAAAATTTTGAACCAAGTCAAGGAATTCCGCATACTAATCGACCATAGACTGGGTTGAGGAAAATGTTTGTTTAGCTAGTCACCCACATGTCATATTCCAAGCATGAATGTGGGATCTCATGGAATAAACCAACCAAAACCAAACAAGGGCCTCCAGAAGCCAAACCACCTCAACCTTCAACTAATGATTCCATATCACGGTGAGATATCACTAACCATCATCAGATTGGTCTCCACCCAAGCTATCCAAGGCTCTAGATCATTTGTTCAAACCAGGGCTTCCAAGACAAGTAACTCAACGCACATCTGTTGCTAGGCTTCCAAAGAATTTGTCCAACCAAGGTTTCCAAGACTAGTAACTCAACCCAAGCTGTTATAGGGTTTCCATATTGTTTGTCCAATCAAGGCTTCGAGGAACTGCAAGAAAAACCTATTGTGCTTGTTGATCTTGATGTCCTATTATGCTTTATTGCTCTTCATTTTCCTTCTTGATCCAAATCCCAAGTATGCCACACTCCTCCAAGAGTGCTCCAAGAAAACTCTAAGTGTCTAAGAGTATGAGAGAGAGAGAATAGAGAGAGAGCTCCAAAATTGAACTGACAAAAGAATATGAACTGATCCTCAGAAGCATTTTTATCAATGAGGCCTCTATTTTCTTCAATTTTCATTAGTTTCCTTCATTTTCTTACTCACATGCAACTTGTGACCCTTCACCTTCATTTTCATGTATTTTCCATTATTTTCATAAATAAAATGTCAATAAATGTCACTTTTCCTTTCCAAAGCCTTTTCCGTTTCCTTTGCCAATTTATTTTAGCCATAATAAACCAAATGAACACCCACTAAGATGCTTTCCCAACATTAATCTTGGAATATGTGTCCCATGATCTTGGTTTTATATTTTTTACATGGATTTTTAACTAGGGTTGTTATAGATTCCATGCTTTCCTTAGGACATGCATGGATTCCTATGGGAACACATTCTTGATGGCCCCCATTGTGATGTTTGGGGTCATGGTCTTCTTGGAGTACCTTTTACCTTTATCTCCAATCATTAATACTTCTTCTAATCCAATTTAACCCATTATTTTACCTATACATAAGTTTACTATTTTGACTTTTTTTCCTTTTAAAATAAAAGATTCTTAACATATTATTTTTTTTCTTATTTGGATTCCAAAGGAAAGGTACGGTGTTCATAAGATATTATTTTAGGCACCTTTTCCAATTTCAAATGAATTTCTAAAAAGGAAAAAAAGAAAAATCATTAGAATGTTTCTCTAGGGTCGAGAGATGAGGTATGGTGTTGATGGAATCATGTAATTTCCTCAGAAAATGCACTAACCATGGTATGGTGAAAAATGGGGTCATTGATGCATAAAAAATAAAACTCACTAAGAATGCCACATGTGTGTTCATAAGAAAGTGTGCATGTTCTTGAGTCATTCCATGTTGGCAACCCCAGATTTCTTGTTAACATGCATACACTCACTGGAAAAACATTTCTTATGGCCCCATTGCCACTTTTGGGACCATGATCTTCTAGTTAGTGCCCTTGTCTCTATCTCCAATTATTAATAGTGTTTCTCATGCAGTTTAACCCATTATTTTATGTGCAAATCTTTTTACCATTTTGACATTTTCTATTCTCTTAAAATAATTTTTCCTAATAATTTTTTTGTCTTTATCTCTTCTTTTTTTATTTCAATATTTTTTTATTTGCCATAAAAATATTTTACTATTTCTAAACTATATTTTAATTATTTCATTAGTTTTTAAAATAGTTTTCTAATAGGCCAATAATAATTTGAAATTATTTTTCGATTTTTATATAAGTTTATGTTAGACACTCTTTTTATAATATTATCTTTATTTTTAACTATAATATATTTTTAAAAATATATATATACAACACTAAATCTTTTAATTCTTTTCATTTTATATAATTATAGCAATATATTAATAAAATGTAATATTTTATAACAAAATAAAAATAATATTCTTAAAAAAAAATCTAAATGGTTAATTGAAAATATACACTAATTTTATATTTATTTCTTTTAATACAGAAATAAAAAATACATACTAATACACAATTTTTTACTGGAGTTAATTGGTTAATTCTATTAATTCAAAATAACACAATTCACATAAAAGTTCAGCAATATGTTGCCTTATCAAATTAGAAACCAAGCTAGCATTTTTTGAAGTTATTTATTATATTCAAAAAAATAAAATTAAATATTTTTGGAAAATATTTATAAAATATATTGATAAATAGAAATATTAAAAGAAAACCAAAATGTATATTGGGAAAAATTTGTTAAAATGTACTAATAAGTGAAAATATATAAAATACTATAAACTAATAGATTTACCTTAAATATGAATAGAGGGAATTGAAATCAACATCCGTGAAGGCGCATGAGGGAAGTGAAATCAACAGGGCCTATCACAATCATGCATTGGGCTGATAGATAGAAATTTGCATATGATGGCTTTGAGTTAATGTCATTGAATTGGGACTTTATTTAATTATAATAACGATTTTTTTTTTAACTTTACTAGTATTTTACATAATTTTCTCATAAACATTTTGAGATATCAATAAAGATTGAGAATTTATCAATAATTTTATATAATTTTGCTAATAAATATTTTGAAATACTCATAAAATTCTACCATATTTTTAACATTTTAACCTTTTTTTTTAACTCAATATTTAAAATCCAATTTCCCAATTCTACAATAATATCCTAGTAATGAATAATTCCCCTCTCAAGAAAAGACTCAACCTTCATGGACTCAATTTCTTCATGGATGAGCATTTTAATGCAAACACATTTCAAATATTAAGACAATAAATCCAAACTTATAACATCCCAAAGAAAATAATTGGATGAATTGTTCAAAAAGGTACAAGGTTCAACAAAATCTGTACTCCCTTTAAAACCCTAATGTTGATGACATACAATTTAATGAGAAGTTAGATCTAGGCATTTCTTCATACTTTTGCTAGATCTGATGCAGGAAGTGGTGACACTTTAGGTCGAACAAGGTTGATAGCAAACAACCTCTTCCATCACCATTTGGTGTTTGTCTTGAGTGATATTCAATTGAAGATGAAGAGCATCAAGCAGATTAAGTCACTCTCGGATTATGGTGCCACTCTCTGTATGAAACGCCTATGACATTTTCTAGTATACAAACAACTTATATTTGTGTCCTACTCTTACAACTTCCTCTCTATCATACATGTTACAATTATTCTCCATGGTAACTCCACAATCATCTATCTTACTATTGCTTCTCTTAGGGCATTCTTCACTGGATTCCATTGACATTTGAATGAGCTCGCGCCCTTTTTATTCTGAAGAATTTAACCTTCTGGCTTCTCCATCAATTTCTGGATTCTGAATTGCATTGCCCATAGGTGACTCTTTGCAATTTCTTTCTTCATCAATAATGTTATCCATAACTAGAGGACTCAGTTCTATGTTTTTTTTATATATTTTTCCTATCTTGTGCACACCCATGACCCAACCCTGGAATTCTCCCATGTCAAAGTAGTTGACATAGTGTCCTAGTTGAAACTCTTCCCATAACTTCCTTGTGAATTATAGAGGTATAAGGAATTATACAGATACCTCCCTTTTGTTACAGTGAGGTTTATCAAATACCATAAACCACATGTCCATCCAATTATGTAGAAATGTTTGGTAGGTACACTAATCCATACAGATGCATTCTTTGTTTACTCTTAAAGGTTGGTTGATTCTTTGTTGATAAAACAAAACAAATCTTGTTTAGTAATGGTGAGGTCTATCATTTAGTCTTTATTTAATCCAATTCTATAGTTTCCATACATTCTAGCCCTGTAATTTGAAATATTCGTTAATTGGATTTTCACATCACAAATGTATGATACAATTGAGTAAATGAACTTTCAATAGAAAATCGTGATGGCTCTATGGTGTTTTGGAGATCATGTATCATTATACTCAATATAGTCACTGATGCATCGATTTCATCATTTGCATTTAATTAGTTCTTGGTTTAGGTTTAGTTGTTTTAAATTTTGGTTTGATGATGGTGGCTTTGGCTATTAATTAGGTTCTAAATTAACCAATTTACCTGCAATTCAATATAGTGATTGTGTTGAGGGTATTATTTTAGGCATTTTTTACCAATTTCAAACCAAATTTTAGAAAAATAAAAAATCATATAAAAGAACCTTAGAATTCTTATATGGACTTCCAAGGTGAGGTATGGTATTGATTTGGAAGTCCATATAAGAATTTTTTTACTTTTAGTCTTTTTAAAAAATTAGTTTGAAATTGGATCAAACACCCAAAATAATACCCCAAGAAAATAAAAAATACATACTAACATATTTTTTATTTTTATTTATAAGTTACATAATTCTATAAATTCAAAAAAACATAATTTATATGTTCTAGTGGGTAGCTTTGTCCCAGTGGGATAGCTTATTTAAGTATTGTGCATCCCGTGAAAAGTGAGAGAGTGACAGATTCATGGTTCAAATCCTTTAATTATCACTAGGTTTACAAAGAAAACAGGGTATAGATAAAAATAAATAAAAGATAATAAAAAAAAAAATAGAATGTATTGATTAAGAATTTTTTTTTAACAAAACCAAGATAACCAAGATGTCAACGCTATTCAAGTAATTCGTCTATTAAAAAAAACCCAAGTTAAATATTTTATGGTTTTTTTTTTTTTTAATGGGCTGATAAGTGGAGCTATATATAATTACTATAAACAAAGAAAACCCCTAAAGATTAATCAAGGGAATTGAAATCAATATGGGTGAAGGCCCCTAGCAATTCTACATTGGGATGATAGATAGTAAGTTGTATCTGATGGCTTGGAGTTGATGCCATTGAACTGCAGTGGGACTTTATTTAATTGCAATAAGATTTCTTGCATATATTTATCATTATTTATATATATATTCTCATAAATCTTTGAGATATCAATAAAGATTGACCATTTACCATTATTCTACATAATTATTCTACAAAAAATTTTGAAATACCAATAAAAATCTACCATATTTTTAACACTTTTGTAAATATAATATTTAAAATCCAGTTGCTAAATTCTACAATAATATTCTAGTAATGAAAAATGCCCCTCTCAAGACAAACCTCAACTTTCATAGGCTCAATTTCCTTATAGATGAGAATGAGAATTGCTCCTATTAGAATAATAAGATCCCATTTTAACACAAACCCACATTTCAACTATTAAGTCAATAAATCTAAACTTATAACATACCAAAGAAAATGATTGGAGGAATGGTTCAAAAAGGTACAATGTTCCACAAAATCCGTACTCCTTTTAAAATCCTAATGTTATCAACATACAATTCTCTGAGAAATTAGATCTAATGGTTTCTTAATTACTTTGCAAGATCTGATGCAGGCAGTGGTAACCTTTTAGGTTGAACAAGTTTCGTAGGATAACAGACTCTTCTATTGCCATTTTTTGTTCGTCTTGAGTGATATTAAATTGAAGGCGAAGAGCATCAAGAAGACTAAGTTGCTCCCGACTTATGGTGCCACTATCTGTATGAAACGCCCATGACATTTTTTGGTATACAAGAAACTCACGCTTGTGTCCTTCCCTTATATTTTCCTCTCGGTCATATGTGCTGGAATTATTTTCCATGGCAACTCGACAGTCATTTCTCTTGCTATTGCTTCTCTCAGGGGATTCTTCAATGGATTCCCTTGACAATAGAACCAACTCTCGTCCTTTTGAGTTTGAAAACTCTAACCTTCTGGCTTCACCATCAGTTTCTAGATTTCATATTTCATTGCCCATAGGTGATAACTCCATAGTCATTTTTCTTGCTATTGCTTCTCTCAGGGCATCCTTCAACGGATTCCCTTGACAATAGAACCAAATCTTGTCCTTTTGATTTTGAAAACTCTAACCTTTTGGCTTCACCATCAGTTTCTAGATTTCATATTTCATTGCCAATAGGTGATTCTATGGAGTTTCTTTCTTCATTGACCCTTCTGCTCAAATCTCTTTCAAGAGAAGGAAGAGGGCCAACATCATTTTTTTTCTAGTACTCCAAAGCCATTACACCTTTCCAAGTCTCGTGAGTTTCTGAAGGTTCTTATATACGAAGAGGCATAATGTTTGTCATTACTCTTAGCTTTTCCCTTTCACCAAAAACTGTGGAATTATTGTCAGCATCTTCTTGTGTATGTCGAGTTAAAAATTTTCCAATTTTCTTCCGCTTCTTCCGTGCACAAGAAATTGTTGAATTATCGCCAATATTTTCTTGTATATCTCGAGGCACAATGCTTGCAACTAGCCTCTGATTTTTCGTTCCACAACATGAAATTTTGGAATCATCCCCATCAAGATCTGTTAGCTCAGAGTTGACGTTCTGCATCCTCATCCTTCCACGACCTCGATGAGATATTAGATGACTTCAACGAGATATTGTAGTAACCTGTGCTTTTTTTAGAAAATCTTTGGCGAAATCACATCAATAATCATTTTTCGACGCGTTTCGAACCAACCAGTGTGGTTCATCGTCAGGACAAATTGAAGAGCTGATCCTTTAGCTAGTTAAATAGTTTAGGCAGAGACTCCAACGGTTAGATTTAAAATGGCTAATTTTGACCTTATGACCTTATTCAAATAATTAGCTCAGAGTTGACGTTCTACATCCTCATCCTTCCACGACCTCGAACCTGTGCTTTATTGGGAAAAGATATGTTATGAGTTTTCTCCATGGTTAGAAATCGGATTACTTGCTTAATGGTTGGGCCTCTTTCCTGCAGAACAAAGATGAACATTAGTTGTTTCCTAAAAGTAAATGAGAATATAGGGAGTCGAGGTTAGTCGAATTAGTAAGAGCATTTGGTTCTCTAGATAATAATGGTGGAACCATAATGATGGTGCATCTCTGCGAAATTTCAAATTCCATAAAAGTGTTTCAACTCATTGTTATCATCATTGTAGGATATTAGTGAAGATTTAATCACTTCGTAGCTATATTAATTTCTTAAAAAATTTCTAAAGATGAAATTTTAAAATTTTTAATTAATTCAATTTTAATTTATGAAAAATAATAAATACAAATTTTAATGTAAAATTGAGCATTTAGTTTTATTTATTCGATAATGTTTCAAAATATAGAAAAGGAACCCTAACCTAATTTATCTACGCAGTGGGAAGTGTGTCTTGGTCACGATAGGTTTGATCCAAACCAGCGAGGGCATTTGGATCTTGAGAGTTCTTTGTATCTATATCACATATAGACCTTTCGGTTATTATTTCTATAATGATTAGGAAACCTAAGGGTTTCTTACTGATACTTTAAGGACAATTTATTTAGATGAAAATTTGTTTCGAGGTAATGTGACTCTTGAGATATTTCTTAATCTGTGGTTTGAGTAACCATAATCTAGGGGCATTTAAGTGGTCAAAATCACGTGCACCGCACATGGCCTAAGCCACACAAACCCCTATAATAGTTGGATATTTGTCTATAGGGTTTCAAACGAGTGAGATTTTCACCAAAAAATGTCTTAACAAAACACCCTATCACCACCTATTATATGTCATGTGCTTTAACAAAACACCCTATCACCCCTTATTATATGCCCTGCGCCTTAACATAACACCCTATCACCACTTATTATATGCCCCAGACTTCCTTTAAATAAAATTTTGAGCAACAAACATTCATGTTATTATTTATTAAATTCCCATAAAATAATTAGATTATAATTGATAATTATAATAGAATACATTCAACTTTTTTATATACAACTTTCTATTCACATTCTACTATTTTCGAAAAAAATAAATTCATATGATGCTTGGTAGAAAAAGAAAAGTAATTGATTCCAATGCCATTGCTATAATGTCGAGTGATGCTATTGCTATAGTCAGTGGGATATGGGGACTAAAAAAATAAAATTTGATCACAAGGCTATAATCCCATTGCTATAATCCCTGAGAACGTGAAATTTATAATCGGGCAAGGCGATTGCTATAATTACTGCCAGGGAATAAAAATGAATATACTAGTAATATACAACATTCTAAATTTCAAAATTACTAATATACAACATTGGGTTCAGAATAAAATCTGGGGGACCACCCATCCAAGTTCCACCTTGCCATTGTAGAGCAGGGCGTAACTCTTAACGCCGATACGCCTAGAGCTCCTCCTTCGAGGGAACCAGTCTGATAATGACACCACGCCACCAGCAATTTTTCTCATAGGCCTCTATAGCGTCCCTAGCTGAGCAGTGCAGATGGAACGCCATGTGGGGTGGAATTTGCCTCAAATGGCTAGGGCACACGTCCTGCACTAGTGGTTGTCCATCTTGAGTTGCAATCCTGTCATAGTATATCTATCAAGACTGACCCTCTTGGTTCACGCTGACAATAAATAATGGAGATTCACTGGTGGGTGGAGCAATCGACTACACAACTTACTCGAAGGAATATTTACGGTTGCATCCATTACACTGCCATCATGGGTTCATCATTAGGGTCTTGGACAGGGGATATTTAGAGAAACCATTAAGATTAAACAATGGTAGTAAAAATGGTTTGGGGAGGGTGTTGTTCTCAAATGGTTCATGGATGCAGTTTTTATGAGTGGATGGGATGGAAATGATGTTAGAGGTGGGTGGCAATAAATACCTATGGGATGTATTAATCATTGAAGCTCCCTAGTGGAGGTAAGCTAGGTACCAATTATTGGGAAAATAGGGCAATAATGGTGGACAAATAATGGGAAAAAATGGATGGTCGTGAATGATATGAAAGGGTAAGAGTGGAGGACTAAGAAAATTGAGGAACTTACATATAAATTTATAATATTTATTAGTAGACCAAAATAACATAATGAAATAAATATTTAAGCCAAATCAAATTTGACACATGATACTTGGGAAATGGAAAATATATCCACACTAGGTGGGGTTGGCTCTTCCCTTGGTGTTACTGCAATTTATAAAAACATTAAATGAACACTACAATTATACTCAAACTAATAAATCTATATTATAAAATCATATGAAAAGTTTTCCAATGAGGGATATCTTTAATTCACAATATCTAAATGTGGAACACTTGAATGATCATGTGACATAGAATACACATTAATGGCTCAAACTGGCATTAATGGATCAATAGGGTGTAGGTTTTCACCCCATACAGAAATTACCTGTATACGAATTCTAGAACACAAAAATTAAACAACGCGAGAGCATAATAGATAAAACACATATACAGAGAGATTTTCCCTTGGATCCCAAAACCGGGACTACCAGCTTGATTTTTCATTATGTTCCTTTCAATGTTACAATACATATGTATACATGCCGAAGCATCCAATACAATTGATTGAAAAAAATCACGTCCAAAACCATGGACCGAAAACCATCGTGTCCAAAACCATGTGCGAAAAACATGCACAAAACTATAGGTAGGTATGCCCTGGACCCCATAGAGTGGGGTTACTTGCACCCCTCAAACCCCCTGTGACTCCCCCCGCTACGCAATCAATGCAACGACGAGGGGGCTCTGCCCCCCTCCTAACCCCTTGGTTAACTACGTGGGCTAGTTGTGGAAAGAATATAACACAACCCAACATAGGGTTGGGGGAAGTTCTATTAATGTGTAGCAACTCTAACCTCATCCTTCCCTCCATTTGGTCATAATAGTTCTATCCATAACTGGTACATCTGTGAGGCTCACATGAACCTCCATGTATCCTTTGCTAGTCACAATGGTCCAACCCTAGCCACATTAGTTTCCAGTGGCTCCTCGTGTAATGATGCCAGCAAGTTGCCATGCTACACTAGCATGCAAGTCAATGTCACTATCATCATCTAGGTCTTAACAATGTTATCCATAACTAGAGGATGTTGCATAGGGGGTTTAACTCTCTTTGTAGCTGGATGAGAACCTAGTGCTATTTTTTTCCTAACATTTTTCCTATCTTGTGGATATCTAAGATCCACCCCTAGAATTCTCCCATGTCAAACTAGTTGACATAGAGTCATAGCTAAAAATCTCCCCATAACTTCTTCAAGAAGTATAAAGCCACTTCCTTATTATTACAATGAGGTTGATCAAATATCATAAACTAACTATCCATCCAATTATCTAGAAATGCTTGGTAGGTGCAACAATCCATATAGATGTGTTTTTTGTTGACTATTAAAGGTTGGTTGTTTGTTGGGTGAAAAAAAAAAAAATCTTGTTTAGTATTGTTGAGGTCTCTCATTTGGTTTATATTTAGACGAGATCTACGCTTTTTATACATTATTGATTGGCTTTGCACATCATAGATGGATGATACAATTGAGTTATTGAACTTGCAAGAGATAGTAATGATGACTCTATGGTGTTTTGGAGATATTGTAACATTACACTCAACATAGCCAATGATGCATTGATTTCATCATTGGCATTTATTAGTTCCGAGTTCAGGTTTGGTTGCTGTAAATTTTGGTTTGGTGATGGTGGGTTTTGGTTATGATTAGTTTTCATATTAACCAATATTCTTACAATTAACTATAGTCACTGTGTTTCTTCCAATTTCAAACCAAATTTTAGAAAAATAAAAAATAGGATAGAGAACTACTAGAATGCTTATATGGACTCTAAAGGTGAGATATGTCATTCATTTGTTACTTGGATTGTTTGAGAAACAACAAATTTCCTCAATAATTCAATATAGGGATTGTTCCTAGGGTATTATTTTAGGTGTTTGTTCCAATCTTAAAATGAATTTTTAAGAACATAAAAACTAGAAAAACCATTAGAATGATATATGGACTCCAATTATGAGGTATGGTGTTGATGGAATCAAGAAATTTCCTCAATAATTCCCAAAATGCACTGACTCCAATATGGTAAAACTTGTGGATGAATAAACGTAAATCTCAATAGGAACCCCACATGCACTTTCCTAAGAAAGTGTGGATATTCTTGATCTTTTCCAAGCCAAATTCTCATGAGCACACATTCCTAATGGCCCCATTGCCACTTTTGGATCCATGATCTTCTTGCAAGTGCCATTGTCCTTTATCTCCACTCATTAATGCTTCTCATTTAAGTTAACCCATTAATTGACCTGCAAATGCCTTTACCATTTGACATTTTTTTTTTCTTTTAAATAAAAAATTCTTAACATTAAATTTTTCTTATTTAGACTCCAAAGGATAGGTATCTTGTTGATTTAGAACTTGGATTGTTTGAGAGTCAGCAAATTTCCTCAATAATTAACTATAGTAATTGTTCTTAAGATATTATTTTGGGTTTTTTCCCAGTTTGAAATGATTTTTTTTTGAAATGAAAAAATAAAAAAATAACCAATATAATGCTTATCTAGACACCAAACATGAGGTATGGAGTTGATGGAATCCATAAATTTCCTCAATAACTCCCCAAAACTCACTAGCCCCAATATGGTAAAAAAGGGGCTACATTGCATAAAAGGTAAATCTCACTAGGAACTCGCATGCTCATTCCTAAGAAAGTGTGCATGTTCTTGAGACATTGCAGGTTGGCAACCTACGATTTCATGGGAATTGATGAGTCCCAGTATTGCAACAATAATGTTGCTATTCCCAAGGTTACCAACTTTATTTATCAACTTGGGATTTATACAAACTTAAGAGGTGGCAACATTGTATATACAGTATGCTAAGCTCTACTCAAGTTACTTTAGGGTGATGGACCAAACCAAGGTATATAGAAACTACTCTATCAAATGAATGTACATTTGAAAGAAAAAAAGATTGCATAAAATGAATTTATAATTTACTTGTAGGAATAGAAATGTTAATCTATTTGTACAAATGGAAATGTTACTCTACTTTGTAAAAATGTAAAGGCTAACCTACTTGCATAAACGTAAATGCTATTCTACTTGCATAAATGATAAGGATACTCTAATTATATAATGTAATCATTAATTTACTTGTAGAATATAAAAATTAATCTACTTGCAAAATGTAAACATTAATTTACTTACAAAGTGTAAATGTTGCATCAAAGGAAATACCTAGTCTATGTTTAAGAAATAATAATGCTTGAAATGGAAACCCTAGCTTAAAAAGCATAAAAGCGAGAAGAAACACCTAATCTAAATTGAATAAGCTAAATAACATGAAATAACCATTCAATTAATGCACTCAAGAGAGTTTATATCTTAGTAATAAAGTCCATTAAGTCCTTCATAAAGTTATCATGTAAATCAGCACTATTCCATTCAATTCATGAACTTGTTTACTAGCCCTAATTTCAAAGATAAATTTAGTGGTGGAGAGACAAACCCTAAGTGGCCTCCAATGTTCCTCAATCGTGGTTTCAAATCCTAAGGGAAATTGTGAAGGACTAGGAGGTAAAATTCAATCTTTAAGGACAATTATGGTCAAGCTTAGAGGGCTTCTACACAATGCTACAACATGCTACAATATTGAATCTGTGAGTATTCTAAGGGCTAAAAAGGTAATTTGAAGATGAGGAATGGTAAGGGAAGGTGGAGGAAGGTTGGATGAGGCCCTTTCCAAGCTTAATATGGCCCAGGTGCCCACCTTGGACAAGGAAGAATGGATACAATGGCCTTCAACAACCCAAAAATGAGCTCTTCATGAACAATGGTTTAAAGGATTTGTTGAGGTAGAAAGAAAAGAGTTGATGGTATGATGAGAAGTGGAAATGAAAATTCTATACATTTCAATCCAACAATAGAAACTCCACACCACAAACATTGTCCAATCTTTCCAACATCTAAAACATGCTAATAATACAAATTGCAAAAAAATGAAATAACAAGGAAAGGGTGAGTTGAATTTGATTCAAGATCTGATTATTGCATTAGCAAGAAATTTATCATGTAGTATGCACAATACCTACAAGCATAAGATATTATGATTCCTATTCTTGAAAAAATTGTTAAATAAATTATCAATTTATAAAGATCAAAGATGCAAAAATAAGGCTAATAAGAGATCTAACTATTGTAGAATGAAAATAACTATATATTTTTGGATTTCCAACACAATATCTCCACCCACATTTCCCACAAGAGAGGTGATTGATATACCTACACAAGAAATTTTCTCATAAACAAAATTTGCTAGAGAGGAAAGGAAATACTACTAACTAGAGGCAGGAACGAAAATGCATGAATACATTATAAAAAGGAGAGAGACTAGAGCCTCTAGATTAAGCCCTAACCCAATGGGACTCATCCATCTAAAGAAAACTCAGATTTAAGATAACATAAAGCTTCTCATTAATATAAAACAATTCTTAAGTACATGATGAAAGGAATGAAAATGCTAAGTACAAGTTCCTAGCTCTTAGTAGTCTCTATCTTCTCCAAAATTTTAAATCATATTGGGCCCTTGGGCTTCCTTATTTATATAAAAATAAATGATGGGTAGCCTCCATAGAAAGAGGGTTCCTTCCCTCCAAAATATCTTAAATGGTGGATCTAGCTCCCTTATATCCTCACAATATTTGAGTGCATCAACTATTAATAGATCCTTGAACTGTGGGTAAGTAAATACAAGGAGAAAGTCAAGTTGTAGGTGAGTAATTACAAGGGAACATCCTCCTACATCTTCTCCATCTTCCTCCAATGTATTTTTGAACAATGAATTCACCTTTTTCTTACACATTAATCATGTTAAGCCACAAGATATGATAAAAATCCTTTAGTCTTCCTATTAAACACATTATAGTCAAAATATGTTATCGAATGTGAGTAAAGAGGTAAATATAATTTTAAGGATGGATCGATGGGCCTTTTCATATACTTATGAATGTGGCCCATCATCACCCCTGTAATTAAGGTGTTTCTCGCTCTCTGAGCAACTCAACCATTTAATTCCATTTCATCCATAACCCTGATGGTTGACCTAACATCCCAAGGTATATCTTAAGGAGTGTCTTCCTAAGGGTGGAACCCTACATTTTTCTCTACCTCTTCCCACTCTTGATTCTCTTCAATCTTCTCTTTCCTTTATTTTATACCTAGAAACAAAGGAGGGATAAAATTAAGCCCAATCCAATTGACCTTTAGTCTTTGAACTATCTTCTTGTATAAGGGTGTCTTCTAAAAGAAATTCCTTAGTCTCTCTGGAGAGTGGTATTATGTGATATGCAATCTATGTGGTAATGACTGCCAGCACCTCTAACAAGCCTACAAGCCCTTAGTCCCTAATAGTCTGAAAATGTCTTCAAAGTGAAGGATGACTTACTCCTACTTTTCAATGTAGAGTGGTGCTAATTTGGGGTCCTTAAAGATGATCATATGGTTGTTAATGACAAGGTGAGAGGCCCTAAGCTCTGCTTTGGCCCATATGGGATCATTAGTTCTTCTGGATATAACCCTTTTTTCCCTTTCAACCCTTACCTCCTCATGGGTCAGTCAAGAGGCCATTGCCATCAATTGTACATCCCCAATCCTATAATTTGGATCCCAAAAGTTCATATCGATCAATATGAGGTTGTGCATGTAGAATTATTCCATCTTAGCTATTTCCTCCACACTATCTTTATGAAAAAATTCAATGAACTGTCTGTAGCCTTTGAAGGGTAGTGAACCATAGTATGCTATAGTTTTTATTTGAACTGAAGCCACTACTCTTTGAGGAACATGGCATATTTTTTTTGAGGGATTTCCACATTAGGTAGCCTCCATAGCTAATCTTGCCATCGTTGCAAGTTGGCCATCTTTCTCCTGCAACTACTCTTTCAATTTATTTTTCTCCATTTGCATTTTTCCCTCATGGTTGCCTCTCTCAGTCTCAAATAAGCCATCTCTTCACCCATGTTTTCCATTCTCTCTTCGATCAGGCCCACATCCTCAACTCCCTTAGATTTTTCAATTAACATCCATCAATGAGTTCAACCTATTTCTCCTTCTATCTTAAGGAAGGTTGGGACTACAAACTTGGTAGGTATGGTTTCTCCTTGATCATAAAATTTGTAGTAGGACCCAAGATCTGGTTGAGGATCAGACTCTTGTAGCTCCTATGGTCCTTCTCCCTCTTGAAGTTATGCAACACTTTCCTATAGTACTGCCTTACTTTCTTGTAACACCCCTCCCTCTTACTATAGTTACTTTCATATAGCATGGAATATTTTTATTGTAGTTGTCTCATCTTCATTCCCATAGTGTTTGGCTTCCTTTGAGAGGTTTGGGGTTACTTTCCATTATCTTTGAGGGATGTCACCTCCTCAATTTTCTTTTAACCCTTCTTTAATTCCCATTCTTGGTGATTAGATGACCCCGCAATGGTGATGGGGGTGGTTGAGGAAGGATAAGGCTTCCCTTGATTAATTCTACTACTTATTCTTCTTTTGAATATAGGAGGCCTCGCTTTGTATGAATCCCTTTGATCTTGACAGGTGTGCTTAGGGATACTAAGGTGGAAACCACTTCTTATTCATTATTTCCCTATGAAATTATTGTTCCTTGTTCTTGTATCCTCCTCTTTTGAGGCCTAGAAGGTTCCACAAAGGTTTCTATTTTTGTCTCAGTTTTTTCCTCTTCCTTCTCTTCTTCATTTTATTCTCCTTTTATTCCTCCTTCTCTTTAGCCTCTTCTTCTGCAAAGCTATATTTTGTGGTATCTTCACGATCTAGTAAATATTGGGCTTGAGCCTCAATGAAAGCCTCCCTATCCATGACACAGGGTTCTTGATATGTTGTAGAGCATCCATTACAATGAACCTTATGATCCCATGATCAACATTGTACTGATGTTTCCCTTCTCTCACCCTTTGGCTCATTTCTACTATGGACGAAAGAAGGGGGTGGGGAATACTTAGTCTTCTTGGGATGGGAAATTTTGTTTGGAATATTAGCTCGTAAAGTAACCTAAAATGATAGGCATAAGCAACACTGAGTCTCCCCTCATAGGATATGTATTTCAAGATGTGATAGGCTAATTCATCCAATGGGTAGGGTAGGATCTCCCTTATAACCCTATTCTTATCTTCAATTAGTTTATATTCAGGGAGGAGGAAGTTATTTTTAGTTGTGATGGCTTATGTTCTATCCTCCTTGCCCCATGCAACTCCTAGAGAAATTCGATAACCATACTAATGATTTATGCATCTAAAAGGATGACCAGCCCCTTCAAAATGGTGGTGGAATCATCTTCCCCTTGAGGTTGAAGCAATACTGCAAATTCATGGGTACCTCATACCCCTTGATTTTCTCAGAGAACCACATCATCTGGTGGCTTGTGAAGATGTCTCTGATAGTAGGGCATTGGTGGATTCTTGTTGAGTCTGTGAGATCCCTTCTATTGAAGCATCATCCCATGCTCACAAAAAGATACAAAAGAGAGATAAACGCCTTAGAATTCAACCTCTTTGATGGGGCAACCTCCTTTACATTACACAAATGAACAATTCTTGGATGATTTAGATGACAAAACCTCCTTTCTATATATAGGAGTCTAAGGGGTCACAATATAACCAAGCCGACCTAACAATAATAATATAAAGGCAAAAAATAACAATAGAGGGATTCTATGGGGCATACTAATAACAATATGGGGACAATAGCGGCACAACGATATTAATAAGGGATACAACTACAATAATAATGGGGGTATCACTAGTATTATAGGGACCTAACATTCCCCTCTCCTTCAAAAAAAGGTTGTGCTCAATGCTTGAGTAGTTTTGGATGCTTTTGTATAAAATTCTCATCCTCCCATGTGGTTATCCTTTAAGAGTTGGAGAACTTGTTGTTGATGCTCAATGTGATGTTCCACTGCTTGAACCTTAGAATTTTCTCTTAAATATGATGTGATGGATGGTGGTTGATATCCATAA
>APFE030692194.1:183584-207763 GCA_000404065.3 Pinus taeda | reverse complement strand
GGCTTATGAAAATGGTCACTTCTTTCCATTAGATCCCCTTTAGGCCTTTGGGATACCTACTACTTCATTACATTATATAGTTGGGGCTTTCTACTTGTTGGTGTGTTGGGGTAAACAAACTTGATGTGTTTTTTCTATCTTGCAGTTGGAGTCTATGGAATAAGAAAGAAATTTGATAGCTTGGCAAAAGTGGTAGCATGACAAAAGTGGTAGAGAAAACATTAATCTCTCCTACCATGACAAACATGGCCACTAAAACTTGCAACATTTTTTGTAGGAAGTGAAAATTATGTTTCTTTTTTTTTCCAAACATGTATGTTAGTATTACAGTTTATGAATATGTTTTTTTATTATCATATATGTTTCAATTTCTTTAACAAACATTCACCAAGACTTTCAAAATGTTTTATTATTCATGTGAAAGATTCCAAATCTTACAAGAATTTAATAATTTATAAAAGATCGCATGACTTTACAAGATAATATAATCTAGTGAAAAAAATTTGCCAAATTTATATTATATATTATCTATATATTATATGTATATATATATATATATATATATATATTTATATAGAATATATATATATAGATAGGATAGATAGTATAATTAGTGATAAAATCACCTCCCATTTTCCTATGTATCATGGGGGTTTTCCCATTTATTATACATACAAATTTAGGGTGGTTCTTAAAAGTTTCCTTGTCTGGTGGCTTGTGAAGTTGTCTCTGATAGTAGGGGGTTGGTGGATTCTTGTTGATTATGGGAGATCCCTTCTATTGAAGCCTCATCCCATGCTCCCTACTATATCTTTTTCACAATTTTTACAAGGAATTTTATTGTCAATTCTTAATTTTTGAGCAACCTAAGGTTTCAAAGTAGAGATGATAAAAATCATTCTCCTATTGCTGATCAGAGGAAGAAAAAATGTATGCCCAATTTAAAACAAGTTCATCCTCCTACTACCATTATTATCTTATAGGAAAATCATATTTGGATTTTTTTTTTCACATTCAAGAGTTTTTTATAGGATGCTTCTATAGACAAAATATAAACAATTTCATAGGAGTTTTGTGCATGGGAGGTGAGGAAAATTTACTAGTTACCATTCCCTTGGATACTCTTTCATGGCTCTATAGTTTGGAGGAAAATGTGCACAAAATAGATCCCTTTTCCACCTCTCGGGTCAATCCTGTAGTGACTAGTTAGGATCCTATCGCACTTGTTATATATTTTGTAGCACTCGGCCTAAATCCTATAGCAGCTAGTCCTTAGCCTTGTAGATTCTCTTCGGCAGCCTGTGGGACCCCTGGTGTAGTTAGCTCGACTCTCGACAATGGCAGTGGCCCTTCCTTACTATTTTTGGAATGATACTTTTATTACAAATATTTCTTAGGCCCGCTCTTTACCTCTTTTATGGTTTGGTGGTGGGCTTATCACACTATGTTCGCTGACCCCCACCTACCACCTTTGTAGCTTCCTTAGAGACCCATTGGCCCACTCCTCATAATTATCACCTTTTTTCTTTTTCTCCATGTGGTATGAGAGAGAAAGATAACCTCACTTAACTGTATGAGGGTGGCCAAGACTTTTTTCCAACTTTAACATACAAAGACCTCTTTCCTCATGCATTCAAAAAATTTTAAAACTATTATTTACTTAAAGGAAGAAGTGGGGAGTTTGTTATACCTGTGCCTACCCAGTAGTCTTTGCCTGTGTCTTGAATACTTGATGTATACATGTTGTTTCTAAACAAAGGTAATGGTTGATTTTTTGCCTTTTGAGGTGTCAACTTCTCATGTTTGTTGCTCCATGCATTTGATTTGCTCTAAAAAAAATTGTTCAATGGGGGCCATCACAAGGTTTAGTATTTTTGAAGTTCATTCTAGATCATCCAATATTTGCATCAAATATATTATTATTAAAATAAATTCTTGAACTCTATAATGCACGAAGGCATAAGAGAGAGAAATTATTATGAATGCCTGGAAGAAATTAAAAGATGTATTAGAGATACTTATAAGTACTTTGATGTTGTTGATTCAGTTTGGTGGGATTACTTTTTCAATAATAAAAGTGATATCATTTCAAGATCAACAAATGAAGATACACTTTTGAATACTCCATTTACATGGCCAGAAAATATGCCAAATCAATAGGAGGAAAGACACATTATTGAACAACAACAATCTCAAGGAATTATTAATTCTCCACAAGTAGAGTAAAGAGAAATCTATATTGGTTATAGAAGATCACATGCACAACGTGAAGCCATGGAAGACCTTTACAGGGGATTTTTCAGGATGTTAAGGAGGGCTTCATGATAGCAGTACTAGTAGATAGAGATCCACTTGGCTATCCATCTTGGGTTGTCAAGGTTATAAAGGTCATTAAATAAAATGAAGATATTACAATTGTTGAAGTACATCGGTATGCCACAAATACCCACCCATTCAATGGTGTGTACAAGCTAGAGATGGTAGTTGATTAACAAATTAGAAGAAAGAGAAAAAGAAAGGGTACAAATAGAAATTGTCACTGCACAGACCTCTTAAAATTGGATGATGTTGACATATTTGTCTATGGCTTCAATTTAATGAAGAGAGGAACTCTTAGCTTCAAGACCATAGATATTTTGAAGAAGTTGCTACTAGAAGAAACAATGTTGAGATGGGAGTCAGATTAACCTAGTCGTAGATCTAGAAGACTTTTGAAACCTGAGCATGCATGTTGACTCATATGGGGCTCTAGTTGATGAAAGAGAGGAATATGGGTCATCTTCATCTGAATCCACTCATTCATCTAAAGATGTAGATTCTCATGTTGTGCCTAAATCTATTAGTGATTTTGAATGAATGTCTAAGACATTTTATGTAAATGATGTTTACATGGTAACTTGAAATAAATATTTGACTCTCATATGATCTTACATGAAGTTATGAGTCATTTCTATGTTTGTTGGATTATATGTTTTAATTATGAAGAATTCATATCTTTAGAATATCCACAATGCAATCATGAGGGCTTTATTGGGGGAGAAATACCATACCACATGGGTTCATATTGTGGGATATATATAGGGGGTAAAGGGTTTTTGTATTAGCAAATATAAAAAATGGAGCTTAAAGTTAATGAAAAACTATAAAAGGGTATACAAAATGTTAATGAAAAAACGGATACCTACAATATCTAGTGAAATTAGGGGTTTTTTAAATTGGGAAGTTGTATTGAGTTCATATTGCTAGGGGTTAAATAATGTAATTTTTAGAGGGATTTTCCAATATGTAGTCAAATTAAGGGTATTTTTTAATATGACATCATAACACGTGATATGTCAGAGGTTCACTAAGTGAATCCCCTGTGAATGCAATAATTAATTACAAAAATAATGTATGTTATATTGAATCCACCAAAGATGGTATTTTGATTAAAAGTAAAGAAATATTAGAAATTAATGTTGATTTTTTAAATTATACGGTGATATTGCCATGATATATTTTTTTTATCATTTGTATAAGATAGTTTTAAAAATATTGAAATTTTAATGCCCCATTAAAAGGGGACACTTCATTTTGATGGATGATTTTTAGGTTTTTGTTGCAATAGGATAAGTTGTCCTAGGCTAAGATTTGAAAAGAGCTATAGTTTTAGCCTTTAAAATAAAAATAAATTACTCTTTCATTTACTTGTTCATTTTTAAAAATTGTTTTAGTCATATAATTTGTCCATAATTTCATCCTTGAAATATGTTAAAAACTTAAGGTTTTTAATTCCATGGTTGAAAATTTGTCAAAATCTTAAGGCTTTTCTGAGTTATGATATTTTATCTTTAATGATATTGTTGAAAAATATTACAATTTTAGGGTTTTTTAGAGTTAAGATATTTTATCTTTAAAAACATGAATGGAAATTGTTGGAATTATAAGGCTTTAAGACATGATATTTTATCTTTAACGTCATGTCTGAGAATTGTTGGAATTTTATAGTTTTTCAAAGTCCTGATATTTTATCTTTAATTCCATTGCTAAAAAGTGTCAAAATTGTAACCCAATTTTGTTTTTTGTTGTTCCAGCATCAACACTTATTATTTTGAGGGTGTTTTTTCATCCTTTTTGGAAAAAAAAAAATCGTTTTTACTTCCAATTAAAAAAAATGTTGAAAATTTACTTTAAAAGAAAAAGCATCATTATGGCATACACAATTTTCGTTTTTGGGTTGTTTTTTCATATTTTTTTGGTTTTTTGGGCTAGAGTTCTCATTTTGAGGTAATAGTTCTCGTTTGATCGGTAAATTTGTTAATATTGATAATGTCTCTCTATACAAGGAAATGCAATATGGATATGTGACGACCCAATCCTCTTGAGCATTCTTGTCATTCTCTGTCATGGCTGGAGGACCATCGACCAATAATTTTGTGAGGGAATTCAATCATAGGAGAAAACATCGTAACATTGATGTTGATATCACTACATCTCTTTGTCCTTTTCAAATTATTAAATTGCAAGTAGGGAAATCCTTTCAGTTTTAGTTATATTCATATTTTTGAAGAAAGCCTTTTCTTTTATCACTTTTTAAAAATTCTGCTTTAGAATTATCATTTTGAAATAACTATTTCAATTTTCTCTATAGCAAGTCATATGATATGTGATATTTTCATTGAGATAGTAATTTTATATATCACATTTATTTGACTGTAAATTTAATTTGAACAGGTACTAAAAAAATTTGGAATTTGTAATTGAGTTACAGGTTGATGATGAGTTACATGATAACATAATTAGGGCTTCTTTCTTATCTATATACTAGGGTTTCTTTATCCGGTGATGAAGCTAGGGCTGCTTTCCCATTTGGTTATGAGTTCATGGGTAGTTTCCATTTCTTACCCAACTAAATGTAGACATCATTGAAATAATTTGAGGCAAAGAACAAGTTTTGATATTTTGTTTATCCTATAAATTGTTTGAGCATGTTCTTTGTTGTGACTATTTAATTGTTGGGTGTTTGACAATGCTACAAAGATTTATCCAATATGTGTGAATCTTTTCTTGATAATAGATGCATAGTTTATCACCACATACAATATATTTTGGATGCTCTTTAACTATATTCTCTTTAATTTTATATGGTTGTTTAGAAACTAGCTAGTCATGTAAGTGATGGTGGAGTAGGTTACACAATAAATAAGTATTTCAGATTTTTTATATAAGCTTAGTTTAATTAATGATTAAATTTCCTTTTCCTAAAAATGGTGTGTAAAAGGGATTTTTGAAAACCACAAGCTTAAATTGTTTAATCTATGAATATGTATTGTATTTTCTCTTCTGTGGAAATCTTTTGTTCTTTTTGAAAGGATAGATATATTTTTGAAAATGTGTGTACACAAATTTTTCTAGCTCATTAAGAGCTCTTAGAAAATAGATACTAGACTTTCCTTGTCTAAAAAATAAAAATTGAATTTGGAAAGAACAAATCATAAAAAAAAAGGTTATGAATCTTTGAGTGTTTAATGTATTAATTTTGAATCTTTTTTATCAATAAACATCTATTTATTCATTTATTATTATTTTTCACCTCTAATAATTTTGCGTTCTTTTATTGGTTAATTGAGGCCTCATCAAAAATCATCCAAGCTGTCTCTGGTACTTTGGCTTAATGAGTCTAAATTCTGAAAACATTTTCCTAAGTAAACTAAGCCTTTACCCACAATAAAATAAAATTCATTAGTACTAATATACCAATTTAGATCCATCTAACAATGGATCTATCAGGCGCTGAGAGGAATCAAATCCCTCAAGGTGCAAACCTTTCTTGAAATTTTACACTCCAAAAAGAAGGTTTGCACCTAAAGGAATTTGTTCCCTCTCAATGCATGATAGATCGAGTGTTAGATGGATCTAAGCTAGTTCCAGTTCAAGGCAACAATATCTCATTTTTAGATTATCATTATTATGTATATGTCTTAGATTAACTTCAAAATTCACATTATGTTTTCTTTGCTTGGCATGACCATATCATTCTCTTCTTTAATTTATTCTGTGTTTATTTCCTTGAATGGTTTGCACATCTTTGTTTGGATGCTTTGAGTGGTTTTTGTGTTTATGTGTTTGGATTTGGATGATAATGTTTTTAATGTTACAGTTGTTGTGTTATATTTTTATATGTGTATGTAATTGTTTATTAGTAATTAGTTGGTGATGAAGAAGGGAGACGATCTTGTCTAGTTGGTGATGAATAAGGGAGACAATCTTGTCAATAGTTTGCAGGAGGGTTGATAATGCACATTTATTTCATTTAATTTTATGTATCACAACTTCTAACAACTAATTAATTCTCAATATTTTACCTCTAGGTATTATTAAATATATCTTGAACATTAGTTTTAATAATTTATTGAGTCAAGATTACTCTTGAAATAATTGTTTTTTCTTTGCTAATGTTTGAACTAATTTATTTCCTTCAAGAATATTTTGATGATTGTTTATCTATAGTCTATTAAGAAAAGTCAAGAAATAATGTATTTTTTTTTTAATGAATGGCTAGAAGTATAAAATATTTACATTATTTGTTTCTCCAAGCAATTATGACATCTCCTTCAAGAATATTTTGATCTGTTTTGCATGTTTATAAATATATCTTTTCCTCTTATAAATATCATGAATAAATTATTATATGCAATTATCTATTAGTATATTTTCAATATAGGTAATTGTCTATTAGTAATTAGTTGGTGATGTAGAAGGGAAACAATCTTATCGACGATTAATTTACACTTTGTAGGAGGATTGATTATGCACATCTATTTCATTTTAATTCTAGGTATAACAACTTTTAGTGGCTAATTAGTTCTTAGTAGTGTCCTTTTATGTATTACTATATATCTTGAAAATATTTTTTCTTAATAATCAACAACGTCAATATTACCAACAACTAATGCATCTAATGCAAGAAATCAAATAAGATTAGAAAACAACATATACACTGAAATGAATACATCTAATATAATAAATCAAATGATATTAGAAATCAACATCTACACTGAAAACAATGCATCTAGTGAAAACAATCAAATAGGATTACAAATCCAAATCTACACTGAAATAAATGCATCTAGTGCAAGAAATAAAAAAAGATTACAAAGCAACATCTACACTGAAATCAATGCATCTAGTGGAAGCAATTGAATAAAATTCTAAGAAAACACCATCTATACTAAAATCAATGCATCTACTGCAAGAAATATTATTCACTCTCTCTTCCCTCCATATAACCTTGAAAAATATTTTTAATAATTTACAGTATCAAGATTAACAACATCCAATCCATCTAATGCCAACAATCAAATATGATTATAAATAAAAATCTACATTAAAATTAATGTGTCTAGTGCAAGAAACCAAATAAGTTTAGAAATCAACATCTACATTGAAATCAATGCATCTAGTGAAAGCAATCAAATATAATTAGAAATCGGCATCTACAATGAAATCAATGCATCTAGTGCAAGAAATAAAATAGTGATCTGTAAACTCCTGTGGATATTCCAGTGGATAGTTTGTCACAACATATCTGATAATATTATATTAAAAATATGAGATTTTACACTATTACAATTTTATTTAATTTTCTAGATCTGTAAAATTAACTGTAATTAGTGCATGCATGTAAAAGAAAATCAAGAAGAAAAGTAGAGAACAAAAAAATAAGTTCACACACACATAATGCACAAGATACTCTCTTTGGGAAACCCTTTTAGAGAAAACCCATCTGGAAGGTGAGGTTGCTTCGCTCTCTTTCTCTGTTGGAAATATGGTTGCAGATACAAATAAGTAATCTTTGTGGCCTGTGGGCTGCTACAGTGCACAAATTCTCTTTGTGTGATCTACCTCCTATCTCTCCTAGATATATTTTCTCAACTATGGAATGAAATTCTCTCGAAAGAATGGAATGCCTCTTCCTCCTAGTGGCTTGGTTATAACACAACCCTATAGCTTACTAGTCGTTAAGTTTGACTACAACCCTTAAATAGAGTTCTAAAATAGAATCTTCTAGAGCATTTTACATCAAAAGCATGTGGTTAGCCCCTTTTCCATGAATAATGGGGGATGACGTGGTATCCTCCTCAACTATAGGTGTGAAAATAGGAAGGTCAACTTCTGAGTGGCATAAATTTTGTATACGGACTTTGATTGACACGATTGTTGTGTCGTTGGAAATATATATGTGTAGAATAGCATGAAAATGTGATGCAGGCTACTAGAAAATTTTTACCCCCAAAAAATGTCATTTTATGCCTCAAAATGCTCCTGGAAGGTTTCAGAACTCGTTTCGCCACACTGGGTCCCGCCGGTAAAAACGGTCCCGTGAGTTGATTCCTCCACTTTTTCCACTCCAAATGCATTGATATGGATGAAAAAAAATATAATGATCCAATTTAAATCCCACCTCCCCATTTTGGGAGTATTTTTGTCTCCAAAATCTTTTACTAAATGATGTGAGGAAATGTTTCCTCCACCTTACCTCTATTGTACCATTTAGCTTTGCCTGCAAGTTGTCCCTTCAACCCAATCTGCCAAAGGTCTTGTTGCCCTTGTCTTGTAGTTCTATACCTCTTTTGTAAAACTCTAGCTTATATCAACTTTTCCTGAGCGTCTGGTGCCAAATCCTCCACATAAGGTAGGACTAGTTCCTCTTCCTCATCTAACATGGAAGGCTCATAGAGTTTCAAATTCTCTACATTTACAACTAAGTAAATGCACATATATGGTGGTAAACTAAGTCGATAGGAATTATCACCCACCTTTTCCAGTGTCTCAAAGGGACCATGCCTTAGAGCCTTGATTTTCTTACCAGGCCCATGCAACCTTCCCTTGTTCAACTGTATCCATACTCTATCTCTCACCTTGAATGATTTCTCTATTCTGTGTTGATCATGCCTGGCCTTCTACTTCACCTGCAACTTCTGTATTGTTTCTTGTACCTATATATGGATCTGCTTGATCTTCTTTATATTTTTTTCATCCCTCAAAGCATCTCTTGTAATGTCTTCCTTCACTCCTCCTTGCTTCCCATATTCAATATCCAAAGGTGAAGGTGGAAAATATCCAAAACAAGTTTTTAGTGGGGACTTTCCTGTAGAAGTGTGGAATGCTCTATTATAATAATGTTGTATATATACCATACTTTTATCCCAGGTCTTCAGATGCTTCTAGTTGTAACCCCTCAGAAGTTTCACCAAAGTCCTGTTGACTACTTATGTCCGCCCATTTGTCTATGGATGGAATGTTGTAGATCTCTTCAACTTCATGTCCATGTTCTCCCACAACGTAGTCCAAAATGCATTGAGAAACCTTGTATCCCTATCTAAAATGATGTTCCTTGGTATCCCAAAGTGCACCCAGACCTATCTAAAGAACAATTTTGTTGCTTCTTGTCCGCTGATGGTATTTTTACATGGCATCAAAGCACACCTCTTGTTGAACCTCAACTACCATGGACACTTAGTCATGTCTCTCCCTAGTTGTCGGTAAACCTCCCACAAATTTCATGGGAATGATTTTCCAAGGATGAGTAGGTACAGGTAAGGGATGATACAGACCTTGTTTCCTATTACTAGGCTTGTTGGTACAATAAAGCATGCATCCTCTTATGAACCTAGCTACTTGTTCTTGCCTATTGGGCCAATACACATACCTCTAGAAGTTAGCCACAGTCTTCCCTACACCAAAGTGCCCTGAAACATTGAAGGTGTGAGCCTCTCTAATCAGCTCCAAATGCTCACTTTTAGGAACACATAGCTTATCCAAAATGTAGAGTAACCCATCTTGGATATGGTAGTCATTGGTGTTGTCACCATCATGCACATGACTCTGAATTTGCAACTACTGATACACCTCCTTGAATTCCTCATCTTCTGATTATTCCTCTTTGTATGCATCATGGGTGAATGGATCCATGTGCATAAAAGTCCCCAAAGTTGTAATCTTTGATTTGGGTGGCCTTGAAGTCATATCAACCAACTTGTTTATGTTGTCCTTCTTATACTTGGTCACCAAATGAAACTGCTGTAAATAGCCATCCACTTGTAATGTCAGCTCTGTTGTAGCTTATTATGGGCGTGTAAGTACTATAAGGGCTAGTGACCCATATGTGGTTTATTGTATCCTTTCCCATCAAATAATGCTTCCACTTCTTCACAACTTGCACCATGACATAAAGCTCCATATCGTAGGTAGGGTAGTTAAGAACGATCCCATGAAATACTTTAGAATGGTAGCAAATGGGCCTTCCTCTTTGCATTAAGACAACTTCCATAGGATACCCACTCGCATCTATCTCCACTTCAAAGGGTCACCGAAAGTTTGGTAATTCAAGAACTAGTGCTTCACTTATATTCTTCTTTAACTCATTGAAAGCCTTTTGTTTCCCTTTTCCCCACTGCAAACTCTTCTCACTTTTTATTATGACATGGAGCGGTGCTGCTACCGCTGAAAATGAGGCTATGAATTTCCTCAGTTACTGTGTTGCTCCAATGAAACTCCTAACCTCAATAACATTAGTAGGCAATGGTCATTTCCTGATGGCCTCCATCTTGGAATGATTTATCTTCAATTCTCCTCCAGCAATCACATATCCCAAATACACCAATGTCTATTTTGCAAACTCATACTTCTTGAGATTTGCTAGCAACTGGTGTTTCTTCAATGTTTCCAGTACCTGTGTCAAATGTGAAATATGCTCCTCCTAGGTAGCACTATATACCAGTATATCATTCAAATAGACAATAGCAAATGAATCTATGAAATGGCACAATAAATCATTCATTAATCTCATAAATTTAGTTGGTGCATTACATAGGCCAAATGGCATAACAAATCACTCCTACATACATTTCCTGGTATTGAAGGTGGTCTTCCATGTATCTTCTTCTTTGAATTGAACATGGTGATATCCAAACTTTAATTCCAACTTGGTGAAATAATTTACTTACTTCAACTGATCTAGCAGATCGTCTCTCCTAGGTACGGGGTATCTGTTCTTGAGCATGATTTTATTCAACGCCCTGTAATCTATACACATCTGCCAAGTCCCGTCATTCTTTGACACAATGATGATGGGTGACTGACATGGTGATGTACTCGGTTGAATGACACCATGTTCCAACAGCTGTTGCAATTGTACAACCCAATATTTGGCAATGAGGAGTCAAGGAATAGCTAGATCTCGTTCTCCACTTATCTCTTAGGGGGAAGCCCTTTAGGCTCTTGGAACATGTCCTTATATGCCTGTAACAACTCCTCCAATTGTTTTTTTGTTTCTTAGTACACCCCTCTAGGGATGCCTCGCCTCTTATTAACTCCTCTACAGACTGATTTTCTCTTAAAAATAATAAAACATGCTTCTTGCTGGAACTGATCAATTTCTTGGCTTGGTTGTCACTTACCAGTGAAATTTTCGACTTGCCTTTGTGTGCATTGATATGAATGATTTTCCATCCTTAATGAGTCAGTACTGGTTAGATATCCTCATGAATATTGCATCACGCATGTACATGTATGAACTCCCAAACATGAATCCACATACATCAAGGGTAACCACATCCAGATCTACTTCATCAATAAAATCAGCACTAATAGATAATCTAATTTTACACAATTTTGTTACCTTTAGCTCTACATCCTTATGTACCCATCCTAGTGGCTATGGGTTTGGATGATCACGAAATTCCAGCCCCAATTTCTTAACTAGATCTGTTGCAATGAGATTTTCCTGTGATCTTAAGTCAAACAGTGCATCAATCTTTGTCTTCTTGATTACATGGAAGAGTTTTGTCAATTCTTTCTCTTCCTATTGCTAAAGGCTACTTAGATTCACCTCCTTCTACACTTATGTACATACAATCTTCTCATCCCCGAATGAGTTGCTTTCAACTTGGTTATTCGAATCAATAGCCACTAGATTCTTCTTCTTATTATCTTTCTTCTTGTTCTTCGAGTTTAGATCTAGATGCAGCTTCCAGTACTCCTCTGTATGGCCATCAATGTTGCAATGGTTGTATTGATTGCTAGGATATTTGCACTGGTGTGTTGTGGCTATTTTCCTTTTATCTTTTCCCCCTTTTTGCTTCTTCTTCCCATCCTTAGAAGCATCTTGTTGCTCCTTTTTCTTCGATCCACTTGATTGCATTCTTTTCAAGAGTATGTTCTCCACATATTGTGCCTGTACACAAGCCTCATCCACCATTTTGGGCTTGAACAACATCACTTGCTAACAAATATGGTAGTGTAGCCCCCACCAAATACTTGAGGAGTACATCTAGGTTCTTTGGAGAGATATCCAACATTATAGGCATCTTTCTAAATTCTATGGTGTACTCCTTCACACTTTGCCCAGCTTTTGCCTGAAGTAATGCCACCAGATCCACTGGTCTTCCACATACCCAATGGGATAAAACTCTGACTTAATGAGTGTTTTGAAATCCTCCCACTTAGTCACTGGAGGTTCTCCCTCCAACCTCAGGGTTTCTGTGTGGACCTCCCACCAAGTCAGTGCATGGCTCTCCAATTTCAACCACACGAATGAGATCTTCTGCCCTTCCTTGATTTGATGGAAATTGAAATAAAATTCCAGTTGCTGCAACTAATGGTTTAGCTTCAGAGTGTTGATCTCACCATGGTATGGCTTGATATCGACTTTTTCTTCCACTTTAAACAGGGATTGGATCACGAAACTCGAACTGTGTTGATCTTTTTCAGGTTCTTCTTTGGTTGGATATCTGTATATTCCTGATATCTCGATCCCCCTTCTGATTTGTCCTCTACATTCGAACCCTCTTCTTCTCCAAATATCCCCAACTTATTTCTTAGGGCCGCCATGAGGAGGTTGGCATTGCGGTTTATATCGGAGACTTGTTCATCAAGCTGCAAAAACCTCACCTATGCAGGATCATGAGGTTCATTTACATATTCATCACCCATGATTAGGGTTTTATGATTTTCGGCCTCACCGATCTAGATCCCTCCAATCTCCACAAAATACCCAAAGAAACCCCCTCTAATACTAAATGATCTGTAAATTTTCTTCAATATTCCATTGGATAGTTCGTCATAATAGATCTAATAATATTATATTAAAAATATGATATTCTACACTATCACAATTTTATTTAATTTCTAGATCTGTAAAATTAATTGTAATTAGTGCATGCATATAAAATTAAATCAATCAAAAAAGTAGAGAACGACAAAATAAGCTCACACACACATAATACACAAGATATGCCCTCTCGAAAGCCCTTTTCGGAGAAAACCTAGCTAGAACATGAGGTCGCTTCACTACAGTGCACATATCCTCTTTCTGTGCTCTAATTTCTATCTCTCTTGGCTATCTTTTCTCAACTATGGAACAAAATGCTCTCGAAAGAATGGAATGCCTCTTCCTCCTAGTGGACCGGTTATAACACAACCTGATAGCCTACTAGTGCTTAAGTTTGACTACATAAACTCTTAACTAGAGTTACAAAATAGACTTTCTCTAGAGTATTTTACATCACAAACACATGGATAGCCCATTTTCCATGAATAATGGGGGCTGACATGGCATCCTCCCAAAATATAGGTGTGAAAAAAGCAAGGTCAACTTCTGAGTGGCATAACTTTGCATACAGACTCTGATTGACATGATTTTTGTGTCATTCGAAAGATATTTGTATGTAAAATAGAATGGAAATTTGTTGTGCTTATGTGAAAAAAAATTACCCCCAAAAAATGTTGTTTGATGCCTCAAAATGCTCCCAAAAGGTTTCTGACCCTGTTTCGCCAAACTGGGTCCCGTTAGTAAAAACAGTCCTATGAGCTGATTCCTCCACAATTTTCACTCCAAATGCATAGAGATGGATGTAAAAAAATATAATGATCCAATTTGGATCAAACAGTATTGTAAATCACCATCTATATTAAAATCAATGCATCTAGAGCAAGAAATCACGTAGGATTAGAAATAAACATCTACACTGAAATAATGCATCTAGTGCAAACAATAAAATATAATTAGAAATATAAATTTAAACTAAAATCAAGGCATCTAGTGCAAGAAATAAAATAGGATTATAAATCATCATCTCCCATTTTTTGTCTCTCTATCTCAACCCCCCAACCACACCCACTCTCTCTCTCCATATATATCTCTATCCATCCCTCCCTCCCTCTCTCTATATCTCTCTTCACCTCCCATCTATATCTCTATACCCTCTGCCTCTCCTTTGTCTCTCTATATCACCCACAAAACATACACACTCTTTCTCCATATTTGTCTATCTCTCCCTCCCTCTTACTTTCCCTCTCCCTTTCTCTCCCTTCTATTTCTCTCCCCCCCCCACTCTCCTCTCTCCCAATCTCTTTCTACCTTATCACTCCCTCTCTCTCTCTCTCCACTTTTCTCTCTTTATGTAATTCTTCTTACCTACCTCTCTCTTTCCCTCCAACCACCTCTCTCTTCCTTATCACTCCATCTGCCTCTCTCTCCACTTTTATCTCTTTATGTCTTTCTTCTTACCTAACTCCCCCCCCCTCCAAATCCCTCTCTCCCTCTCTCTCTATCCTCTCCGTCATGTCTTCTCTCTCTTCCTTTCTCTCTATCCCTTTCTCTCCCACCTAACTCTATCTCTCCCCCTCTCTCTCTTCACCCTCCAACTCTGTCACTATCTCCCTCCATATCTCCTCTCTCCTTCTCTCCCACCTTCCTTCCATCTTTCCTTCTTTGTCTCTGCACCTCACCCCAAAAGATACACACTCTCTCTCCATCTCTCCCTTGTCACTCCCTCTCTCTCGCTCCACTTTTCTCTCTCAATGTCTTTCTTCTTCACTCCCTCTCTCCCCCTCAACCTCCATATGTTTGTCTCTCCCTCTTTCCTATCTCTCAAGTCCTCTCTCTGGTCCTTCCCCTCTCTCCCTTTCTCTCCTACCTCGCCCTCTCTCCCCCCATCTTCTTTCTCTCCCCTCTGCCCTCTAACCTGTGACTATCTTCCCCCCCCCCCCCCCTCTCTCCCCCTCATCTTCCTTCCACCCTTGTCCTATTCTCTCTCCCCTCCACCTTCTCTATCTTCCCCTCTCTCTACCCTTCTCTCCCTACCACTCCTCTCTTTCCTCTCTCTAATTCCTTCGCTCTTCCCTCTTCCTTCATTGTATCTCTTTACTCTCCTTGTCACTCTCGCTATCTCTCCACCCTTCTATCACTCTATGTCTTTGTTCTTCCCCTATATAATAATATATACGAGTTAAATATATGCCAAGGGGGGGGGGGGGGGGGGGGGGGCGGGGGGGGGGGGGGGCGGGGGGGGGGGGGGGGGGGGGGGGGGGGGGGGGGGGGGGCGGGGGGGCGGGGAGGGGGGGGTGATATATTAATAATAATATTATAATATAACAAATTTAATATTATATTAAATTAATTATTTCATTAATATCCAAAGTTATTAAATTTTAATAATATTAATTTTAATATCAATATTCATATTTAATGATGTTTTTTTACAATGGCATGATAACAAAAATTTATAATAAACTACATCAAAATTAATTATATAGTTTGACTTTGATCAGTGAAAATATTTGTCTTTAAAGATTTTAATATATCTCTATGACATGGTTTTTCCTTTTAAAGATTCATTTTACAAATGTTTAGTTAAAAGAAATATTAAAAGATTTTGGTGCAAGATTTTTTATTCTTTGGATTGAATTAACCTTTTTCCTTTGATTTAAGAAATGACATTGGCTTTAGTAAAGAGTAAAAATGTTTAGAATTTTACTTAATTTGGGATTTTAATGTAGTAAATTTTTTTTGTTAAAGGTAAATTTATGATCCATTCAAATTCACGTATATGATAAAGGAACTATTAAAAGAATGAGATAATTTACTATACATTCAAATACATAGTTATATTTTAATAAGTAATTTTAGTCCATTAATAAGATTAAAAACTTATATATAATTTAAGATTAGCTCACATTAGCGAAATTTATTTTTATTATTTTTTGAGGATGTGACATACTTACACACGGTTGTAGAATGCACCTCTCGACACAACAATTATGGTATTTATTTATATTATAAATGTATTTTTCATTTTCAACATAAATAGATTTAATTTTATTTTTAGAGATATTTATAAGAGAACATGTTTTGCGGAGAGAAAATTAAAGATGTGAGATTTCAATTATAAAGTTAAGTATTGCTTAATGCCTAGGATTATAGGTCCAGGATGTTCTTCAATAGTATATGGACCCTTGGAGGAAATTAGACCCTTCCAAAAACATAATAAGGCTAGTATATGGAGCCTCGGAGGAAATCAGGCCTTTCCAAATACATAATAAGGCTAGTATATGGAGCCTCGGAGGAAATCAAGCATTTCCAAATACATAATAAGGCTTCTTTTTTCTGTTGGGACTTTACATATACATAATAATGGTTTATTTTTTGGTTTTTTTTAAGTATTTGAATAATTATGTTTGGAACAAATGTGAATGATATTTTGTATTGAAAAATGTGACTGATAGCAGGGTTGCAGCAAAAATTTCTTTTTAGACTTGTTGTTTTGTCTCCACCATCATGTTGCACCTAATATATTATTATATTGTACATAAGAATTTATCTTTCCAAATTTACTTATTTATACTTTTGATTGTAACCTTATTAGTCCAAGTAGGATTCTAAATTGGATAAAAAGAAATTGTAATCACTTAATTCATGCTAATAATTAAGCAATATTTTTTTGCACATTTGTGTGGTAGGGACTATCCTACCATGTAACACTTGTCTATAGAAAAGATCTCCATTATATTTTAGGAAAATTATATAAGTCTCTGTTACATTCAAGAAGAATATTTGAGAGAAAAGTAAAATTAAAAAATATGTACACTCTCACTCAACCATATTAACCATATTTGAATTCACACTTAAATATTCACATTCACTATTAACAATATGTTTGAACTTACACTTAAATATTCACATTCACTATTAACTATCTATTTGGAATCACACTTAACATTATCTAGCTCCCCATAAATCTTTGCATTAATATTCAACTATATTTGAACTCACACTTAATGTATACACCTCTTTGAGTTAATAAAGAGGAGATGATACACATGACATTTGTATTTGAGAAACAATTAGGATGGGGTTATCACTATAACTTCCATATATCTACAAATATATGTAAAGTATTTTCACAGTATATTCTATTATTAACAACTGTAACTCAATATATTTAAGTCAAGTCATTCACTTTGTTACACTCCAAGAGATTATGAAATCCTATATATTGGAAAACCTAAAAACCTAGTATTTTGATGTAACAATAACTAAAAATTTCAACAAATATTGGTAGGAGTCAAATTCTTATGGGGCCGTTTTAAGAATTGTCTTTGAGAAAAAAAATAATATATATATATATATATATATAATAATATATATAATATATATATATATAATATATAGTATATAAATATATATGGGGAAAACATTTAACTATATTTATATTTTTATACTAGCACAAACCACATTAATATGTGGTTGATAAACGTTGATAAGGCCCTATATCGAAAGCACATATATCATTAAATCAAAATAAAATTAAGAATTATTGTTTATGTAATGTTATAAGTCATAAATATAATGATAAATATCAATAACATATTAAAAATAATAAATTAATATATATTAAATTATTATTATTATCATATTAATTACTATAATAATAATAAATAATAATAATAAGATAATAACAACAATTATATTAATAATCATTTAATAAATAGTAATGAAGTAGCTATGAAATACACATTTAATAAAAATCAAACAACAATTAAAATGTGGTTAATAGCAAATTCGACTTTAAACACTCCTCCAGAACACAATTATTAAACGATAGCCTCTTCCAAAACACACTGACACTGATGAAAAAAGTTGCACCAATTCAAATCAACAAGATAATGATCATGACCACTCATGCTTTCCAACCAATCCCTTCTCGCACTGTCTTGCATTTTTGCATAATGTTGAAAAAAAAGGAGGTAAAATCTACAAACCATCTATTAATTTCACTCTTGATATAGTTGTAAATGTCAAGGCCCTGCCTCTCTATGTCTCCAATATCTACAATGGCTCATTGCAAGGGAATAATATTAAACCCAAGGGATAAATATTATAAACCCTAAAATAAACATGCTTGACAATGATTTACTAGCATTGGTTTTCATATTGAGGCGATGTTTGTCACAATGTGACATTGGACCATGGTTCATTTTCATATTGAGAATGTCTTTGGCACATTGTGACATTGGACCATCATTGACAATCGGTGACCATGATTGTAAACCCAAGAAATTTATATGAAACCCCAGGATTAATATTATGAACCCTATGAATAATATTATACCCTAGGAATATGAAGAAAATAAATGTAAGGGATTGACATTATAAACCAAAGGGAATAATAAACCAAAGGGATTAATTCTAAAACCCAAAAGTTATTATAAACCCAAGCAAATAATATTATAAATGCAAGGTATACAAAACCTTAAAAGGATTGATATTATAAACCCAAGGGATGAATACAAAAAACCCAACAGATTGATACTATAAACCCAAGGGAATACTATTAAACCCAAGAGATTAATATTATAAACCCAAGGTATATAAAACCTAAGATAAATATTATAAACCCAAGGGATTATACACCTAAGGGAATACTATAAAACCCAAGGGATAAATATTATAAACCCAAGGAATATAAATCCTAAGATAAATATTATAAACCCTAAGACAAATATTTGTCATAGTGCAATGTTGGAATATGGTTGTCCGTGATTGATTTTCATAAAACCCAACATATTGATACTATAAACCCAAGGGAATAACATTAAACCCAAGAGATTAATATTATAAACCCAAGGTATATAAATCCTAAGATAAATATGATAAACCCAAGGGATTATAAACCTAAGGGAATACTATAAAACCCAAGGGATAAATATGATAAACCCAAGGAATATAAACCCTAAGATAAATATTTGTCACAATGTAATGTTGGAATATGTTTGACCATGATTGATTTTCATATTGAGACAACCTTTGTCACAATATGACGTTGAAAAATGTCTGACCAACATTGACCATGGTTGATCTCCATATTGAGACAATATTTGTCACCATGCTATGTTAGACCATGGTTGGCCATGAATGACCATCATTGTGAAAATGTGACATTGGACCAAGAGATAGTCTTTGTCAAAATGTGACCATGGTTGACCATGATTAAACCTAAAGGTATTATAAACCCAAGGGAATAATATTAAACCCAAGGGATTATAAACCCAAGAGAATAATATTAAACCCAAGGGATAAATATTATAAACCCAAGGGATAAGTATTATAAACCCAAGGAATATAAACCCTAAGATAAATATTATAAACCCTAACATAAATATTTGTCACAATGTGACGTTGGAATATGGTTGACCATGATTGATTTTCATATTGAGACAAGTAAACCCTAAAATAAACATGGTTCACCATGATTTACCATCATCGATTTTGACAATGAGACAATGTTTGTCACAATATGACGTTGGACCATGGTTTATCATGGTTGATCATGGTTCATTTTCATATTGAGAGAATCTTTAGCACATTGTGACATTGGACCATCGTTGACCATGGGTGACCATGATCGTAAACCCAAGGGATTGATACTATAAATCAAAGGGAATAATAAACCTAAGGGGTTATTTCTAGGACCCAAATGTATTATAAACCCAAGGGAATAATATTAAACCCAGGTGACTAATATTATAAATGAAAGGTATATAAACCCTAAAGGGGTTGATATTATAAACACAAGGGAATATTAAATGAAACAGATTAATACTAGAAACTTAAGGGATTAAAAACCCAATGGATTGATAATATAAACACAATGGAATAATATTAAACCCAAGGGATTATTATTATAAACCCAAGGTTTATAAACCCTAAGATAAATACTATAAACCTAAGGGATTATAAACCCAAGGGATAAGTATTATAAACACAAGGAATATAAACCCTAAGATAAATATTTATCACAATGCGACGTTGGAATATGGTTGACCGTGATTCACTTTGATATTGAGACAACTTTTTCCATAATGCGACATTGGACAATGGCTGACCATCATTGACCATGAATAACCATGGTTGTGACAATGTGACGTTGCACCAAGAGATAGTCTTTATTACAATGTGACCATGGTTGACCATGGTTATTGACTATGGTTGACCCTAATTGAACCCAAAGGTATTATAAACCCAAGAGAATAATATTAAGCCCAAGGGATTAATATTATAAATGAAAGGTATATAAACCCTAAAGGGATTGATATTATAAACCCAAGGGATTAATGCTAAAAACCCAAGGGATTAATATTATAAACCCAAGGTATAAAAACATTAAAATAAATATTATAAACCCAAGGGAATAATATTAAACCCAAGGGATAAATATTATAAACCCAAGGAATATAATCCCTAAGATAAATATTTGTCACAATGCGACATTGGAATATGGTTAACCATGATTGATTTTCATATTGAGACAGCATTTGCCAAATGCAGCATTGGACAATGGCTAACCATCATTGACCATGGTTGATCTCCATATTGAGACAATCTATGTCACAATGTGATGTTTGACAATGGTTGACCATAGATGACCATGGTTGTGACAATGTGACATTGGACCAAGAGATAGTCTTTTTCATAATGTGACCATGGTTATTGACCATGGTTGAGCAAGATTATAAACCCAATGCATTTATATTAAACCTAAAGATTAATATTATAAACCCTATGAATAATATTATACCCTAGGAATATGAAACCTTAGATTAATAAACCCTATAAATTATTATTTTATAGTTTTTTTTAATGAAATTTTTTTTCTAAAATATAGCGCAAAATCTTAAAAACAAAAAATAATAGATAATGACTTTCAAAAATGAAATTATATAAAATAAATGAAACAAATTAAAATTTGTATATTAAAAATTCATTACTATAATCTCATTGAATATATTAAATTTTATAAAGAAATATCATGTGAACTTATGAGGAATTTCAATCTATAATTTACATTTTTTATGTATGACATATTTAAAAATGATAAATAAATTAAATTAAAATAAAAATAAAAAATAAAACCCAATATATTTCATACTATACTTTACTTATAATCAATTTACAATATAATGCATTTCAAATTTTAAAAATAAAAATACATTTCAAAACATCAACCATAATTTCTAAATTTCATAATTTATTAGTCATGGAGGAACTTATCATGAAACTTGTTAATATAAACAACGTAATTCATAAGTAAAATATTTCAATGCCATATTAACTAAAATATTTCGATGTCAACTAATATGTACAATGAGAAGAATAATTTTTCATGGTTAAAACATTTTTAAGCATTTCAAGTAATGTTATTATTTTGTATTTGGGCTATCTTTAAAGAAAAAACTAATGAGATCAGCTTGCAATTTGAAAATTTGTTATTAAGTGATCGCTAATTAATTTTAGAGGACAATTTCATTCATGCTAATTTACCTAATTCTATATCAATCCTACACTGAAAACCTAGGACATACCAAATTCATAGTTGAGCTACTTTTATACATTTGTATTTGAAAAGTTAAGCACTCTTCCATAGAACACGCCTTCAAATCATTAACATCTAAACCACACTCAGTTACTAAATTTGTAATAGACACGTAATTGATCTCATGGAGATTAGTGGTATAAGCTTGTCAAACATTGTACTCCTCATTTGTGTGATGACACATGTTCCTCTCGAGAGTTAAGGTCTAGTAAGTTGGCCTCATGATCCAATATCAAATTCCCAAACTTCTCATAGAGTTTGTCCATGTTAAATTTTCCACTATTAGACACCTGTTGCAGAGTACAAATATATGCATGTTCAGATACTGGTAAAGTAGACAAGGAAGTAAGTTATTGCCACGATTATAGGAAACTACCTTGTTATATATGGTATGGAAAAATTTGTTATTAATCGAGGAAGATGTAGAATTCACAACTTGTAGCCCACGTTCTTCTAGCATGAGTAGACTATTGGAGTAGGCAATATGACCTTTGAACACATTCAGGGACATCTTAACGCCATAATGGATGAAATTTATTTGCACCATAGTGAAGACGTATGAGAAAACCTTGTAATATATTTTCTTTATATAAATGAATGCTATAGATAATAATAAGAAATTTATCATGGCGGAATTTATTAGAATTGGAATAATTTCAAATCCTTTAGAAATTGGAAAATTGGTGGGGGGAGCCACGTGGCATGAATCTATTTTTTTTAATTTATTAAAAGTAATGGACCATTTTATTAAATAATTCTTTCTTATATATAAATGATTATTATAAATAATAATGATGAACTTATTAGAATTGGAATAATCTCAAAATGGAGGAACTTATTAGAGTTGAAATAATCTCAAATCCCTAAGAACTTGGTGGGTGGGAAGCCATGTGGCACGAATCTAATTTTTTAAATTTATTAAGAGTAATGGACTCTTTTGCTAAATAAAATTTTCTTATATATAAAGAAATGTTATAAATAATAATGAGGAACTTATTAGAATTGGAATGATCTCAATATGGAAGAACTTATTAGAATTGGAGTAATCACAAATTCCTAGGAAATTGATGGGTGGGGGGCCACATGACACGAATCTAATTTTTTTAATTTATTAAAAATCAATGCAACCTAACAAACTCTATAATACACTACAACCTTTGATAAACATTAAAAAGAAACATACGCTGAGCATATTCCCTTGAGAATCAATCTAAATCTTCAATTAAAAAAAAATCAAACCTCCTTCCATTTAATATATATATATATATGAAATTTATAATATTTATATTATATAGTGATGAATAAAGTCAAAGCATTTCTTAAAAAATACCATTACATATAACATTTAGTAATGCAATCATTAATATAATTTAGATTAATTTTTTTAAGAAAATTATTATATTCGTAAGAGGAATCTATAATTTATTTTTATAAATTTAATATTTTTTAAATTTATTTGTACTCGTTTTCTTTTGATAATCTGCTGCTGCGGTCATTTTGCCCTCGGCTACACACTGTTATAGTCTTACACCCTCAGCGCCAATGCACTCTAGCACGCGACTTCCGGGTTTTCACTCTCACACAAACCGCCCTTAGCTCATCCTTTGGATTTGGATGTACCGCCTTTCAATTCCGCAGGTAACCGCAGACATGCATGTCGTTGAAGGAAACTGTCCAGAAAGCCCAGGCGATTCCTCCATTTCCCAAGTGGAACAATGGAAAATTAGCCACTTTTGAATTGTCCACCACCTTTAACTTGTTCACCAGCCAACTACCCTTTGTTAGTGGATGAAATCAATGTGGACTCAATTTGGATTCATCTCACGGAAGACTGGCTAGGTTCATGTAGTCAAGCTGTGAAAAATTGTATGTGGGGGCTGACAAACCAAATTTATTTTAATTAAAATGGTTGAATAATTCTTTTTAACAAATTAGAGTTAATTTTGAAATCAATTTAACAATCTAACAGTAATATACAAAAGGTATTATCGGGATTTTTTTTAAAGACAAATGAAATCTTTTGTCTCAAAATTTAGTTATTTTACATTAAAATTTAATATCAATTGAATTCTCTTAAATATAAAATTAAAGACAAAAATAGTTTGACACAAAAATATTTTAGTAAAAAACTTTATATTTAAGACAAAAAGAGTTTGAGGCAAAAATATTTTAAGAAAAAACTTTATCAGTGAATTTAGACTTCTGTGATCCATAACATTTGTTTAGAGAATTTTCGGCAAAATCACATAATAAATCTTTTGTCGACGCGTTTCGAACCAACTAGTGTGGTTCATCGTGAGGACAAGCTGAAGATACAGATCCAGTTCATCGTGTTAAATAGTCCAAGCAGAGACTCAAACGGCTAAAAAAAAAATCTAACGGCTACTTTTCTCTCAAGAACCCCAGTCAAACTTCCTCTAACTAATTTAATATTAAAATATTATTATATTTAAGGAGCTAGGTTAACGAGGTGAGAAATAAAAC